>VZRV01005702.1:1641851-1656205 GCA_013398115.1 Falcunculus frontatus | reverse complement strand
TTTTTTTTTTTTTTTTTTTTTTTTTGGCTATCTATTTATTTTTTTCTGCTAAAACACAGATGTTTGCCCTGTATTGTATTCATATGAACCAGCCAGAGAAGCATTCAGCTGCTCTGTGCATGTAAGTACAATAATTTTGCATGTAAGGAAAGAAAAAAAAACCAGCCCCTGTCAGCTGAAATAGCAAAAAAAAAAAAAAGAAAAAGAAAAACGAAGAGTGTGTGTGAACAAGCATTCAGTGATAGACGCCTTATCTCTGAGATTGATCTCAGAGATTTTGGCCCTTTAGCGTGAGATTGATGTGCAACAGTTTTCAGTTTTGACATTGTGTTGGACTCGTCAGAGATGTTGCCATCTTTGCAAGGAGAGAAAGCTGGTGTCTGGCTCAGCAGGCAGCAAAGCAAAGCAAAGCAGCAGAGACTCGGGGAGGTCTGATGTGTCTTCCTTAGGCACAGCCACTTGGGATTTCTCTGTGCAAGACTTCCTATTGATCATATGTTGTCTTTTCCCTCAAATGCCTCTGTGCCACATTTGCTCTTCTTGATCGTTTTTGGGTCCAGCTCCAAATGATATTTATTTGCCTTTAATTTCAAGGGTGTTCTGAGAGGTGCAGGGATTCCTCAAAGACTTGAGGAATACTCAGGGAATTGGACAGATGACAGTGTAGGCTCTGCACACACACAGCAGGGAGATGCAGAACTAAAGTCTAGGCTAACCTAACATGGGGATTTGGGTAGTTTAATTTTGAACCAATTTTAAGACAATGGAATTAGATTTTTATGCTCCTAATTCTGTCTAAATGAACAATAGAATCAAATTCCTTTAGACCACGCATGCCGTGATCCCAAATATTTAAACAGAGTTGAAGTGTCAGTGAGGGCTGAGCCTGCCCATGTAAAGCTCTGGTGATCCTCAAGTGTCCACAAAGGGGAACTCAAGGCATCTCTTACATGGACACAGAATAGAACAGAATCAAGGCCTTTGTGTTCAGTAATTTTGACGTTCTAATGCATTCAGCTCTCAATCACCTAAGCATCAAAGCAATTAAGCTTTGGTTTTCAGCAGTGCATCTTAATTGTGCAGTCTTCTCTGCAGAGGATAGATGATCAAGCTCACATGGCAGTGCAGAGCTCAGGACAGGGATATCCATCTCCCACTCAGCTCCTGCCTCTTGGTTCTCCTTGCAGAGACAGTGGTTGGTACTTTAAGACATGTACCCTCGACCTGTTTCCCCTTCAGTGTCATTGATCCCATTATTGGTACTGTCTGACCTTGAAACACCCTTTATTTTTTATTTTTAAGTAGATTAGGGAGAAAGCTTCTTGGAGGGCTTAAAAGACTGTATGCTAAAGATGATTTCTGCAACCTGATATGGATTACCATAGTTACTCTGTCTGAGCATGGCAGCTTTCCAACTCCTCTGCCAGGAATGATCTAAAAGCTTTTCTTTCATTGTGTCTTGAGGTGAGAGTCTGGCTTTAAAAAGCTTTCAGAATTCCAATTCTTTCCTCCAGTTTGTTGGCAGGGGGAGTCCAGGGCCGCTCCATCTGATGTCTGATATCACTGATAACCTATAAACGACGCGTTCGGGATCTCTGATTGTGCATGTCCAATCACTTAGTTAATTGAGGGAGATGCAGCTCATGGCATCCCCATTATCTCTGCAATCTCTTATTCCTCCAGCCTCTCTCCAGGCACACTGTTTAGGGTCTGTGGCACTCCCTCTTCGTCATGGAACATGTGCATTTGCTGGGCCAGATCTGCAGTTAGCAAGAGCAGCAGAATGTAAAGGGCAGTCTCTTGAGTCTTGTTATCTTCTTATGCACAGTAATAGCACAGTCTGCATGCCATTCATGATTTTTATTTAATAGAGTTTCCTGGTGTGTATTTTAGGATTCATTTAAAAATACATCAGTGATGAGCAGGGTAGGAAGAAGAAACCGAGCCAAAAATTCTCTCTAAACTCAGACCAATAACTGTCTTCTCCTGCCTGCAGCTGACATTTAGGAGTATTCTTAAATCACTTTAAGTGATTTTTAAAAATCACTTCCAAAAAAAGGAGTCTGAGGGAGAGACTATGGGTGGTTTGCCTGATGCCAGCATGAGTAGGGTGAAGAAATTGGGTCCTAAGTTAATGTTGAATTAATGTTGATAAGTGATTAGAGGGAAACTGGAAGTGGCAGACTGCGTGTGGAATACCTCAGCATTGCTTATGGCACTATTTTAATGATGAAAAATCCAGGTTACTATATATAGTGCTAATTTATTCCTTGGGATTTTAACTGAGGCTATTTCAGGATTCCATGGACTATGTCATGGACTACCCTGCTGACCACACCTGGGCAGGGAGCACTTTAGCACTTTTTCTATTTTATGTCTCTATTTGGCAGGTCCAAGACTGGGACAGACCTGTTTCTCCCAGTCTCAAATTAATTCTTTATCCATGAGACTATTCTTTATCCTGCTGTACTGTCTGGAAATGATAAATTATTGCTGTAGATAACAAATACTTTCTTCTTCTTCCTCCCCACTGCTTAGCCCTTGTTCACAGTGCTGTCCTTCCTGACTTCAGTAGTTGGGTTAGAGCCTGTGCAAAAACCCAAGTCATAGTGAAATGTCAGCACGCAAAACCAGTCCAAAATACCTGGATTGCTGATACAGACGTGCTGCACATTCATCCATCTCCCTCCTGGAATCAATAAGGCTCTCAGCAGAGCGTTCTAAGGGGTCCCAGCAGAGCCTTCACTGTAAGTTTTCTGCTCTGATCCCTGGTTTTGGCCGAACATC
Source organism: Falcunculus frontatus (assembly GCA_013398115.1). NCBI lineage: Eukaryota > Metazoa > Chordata > Aves > Passeriformes > Falcunculus > Falcunculus frontatus. The sequence goes on along the minus strand of VZRV01005702.1, from coordinate 1,653,418 downwards.
CTGAGGTGCTGCCTGTGCTGCTGCTGAGGCTGCTCGGGGCAGGGGATGCCAGGGCTGGTTCAGCCCACCAAGTCCACCAAGCCCAGCACAGAAGATATTTTAAATGCCATGAATTTTTAAAATGAGCAAAAAGCAAGCCCTCGGGCATCCTGCTTTTCCAAATTGTGAGAGCTATGACCAAATACAGACACAGGTAGTTTACATAATTAAAATTAAGCTTTCTTTTCCATTTTCCTCCTCTTCCTTTTCCAGCAGTACCCCATTTAATGCCTGTGGCAAGATTCATCACCTGGAGGCTGTTTTTTATGAGATTTGACAAAGATCATTCAGGAGTCAATATTTTGCCAAAAGCTAAGTGATAAGTCTAGTGACTTGCATATAATTACTCCTTTTCTTTTATGTCTTCCTTTTTTCCCCTTCCTCTTTTCATTGGGGCTTTGAGTTACTGACAGCAGAGCAAATGAGCTATGCTCAGGAGGTATAAAGGCTTCAGGTTTGTACTTTGCTCACTGCCTCAGCTTCATTTTGCATGATTTCTGAATAACAGCAGGAGCACGGAGAAGCCGTCATGTCTTTATGTACAAAACTCACAGCTCTCCACTGAATTCCTTGAGGTTTCCTTGTTGTTTGATGAGGTAGGCAACAGTGGTTCCAGCAGGACAAAATGAATGGTTTAAAGGAGCAGGGTATGGAATGGGCAAGGGGAATGAGGCTCTCAAATACCTTTAGGCTCCTTCAAATAACCTGGGTTGAACAAAAAGAGGTGGATTTCGGTACAAAGTAATTTTTGCCTTTGTGAATGGACCTTACATAGAAATCAGCATAAAAATCCTCCTGGCAGCTGGCTCCCTTCCTAAATATGATCACCCTTCAGCCCATAAAATTACGGCTCTAGCTTTGTACCAATGCAGTTAAAAGAGACTTATCTGGGGTCCTAAATCAGAAGCTCACGTGCAGCAGCGGCTGTGTGCTGCCAGGCCCATGCACAAATGCCCCAAGTCACAATTGTTCCATTCTGGTAAAGCTGTTTCTGAGATTTTGCAAAGAAATTTATATTGAAGAGTTTTGGGTTTGTTTGTCTGATTGCCTGACAAGTACTAGTGAAGCTTTTAAAGCAGGGCAGATGTGAAGGAGTACTAAAAGGAGCCAGATACTGTGACCCTGGGTCAGGAATCTGGTCCCATCAAAGCCCAATTTACCTGTGAAACCTTCCAAAAGGGAGCAAATTCAGTTCAGTCCCTCTGGAAGCTGCCTTGTGACTGAGCCAATGCTCACAGGGTGGTATGAAATGTGTCTACACTGATTTCAAAGAGAAGGCTGTTATGAGGAAGCATTTCCTAAGACTCAAGGCTGGTTAGTCTGCAATCATTTTGTGTTAAATAATTCAGGAGCTGATGCAAAAGTAAATTAGTAAGTAGTCTAAACAACATGGTTTTGTGGCAAACTTTATCAAAGAGACCTAATTTTCACTCTCTGATTATATTACAAGTCTGGTTGACAAAAAACGATCGTATAAATTTAGTGCATTTAGACTTTGTGAGGTGTTTGACTTGGTGGTGAATGGCGTGCTGATTAAACATTAGCACCATTCAGTAACATCAGAATATGCATTAAATGGATAACAAAGTGCCTGGCAGAGCTCAGGGGGTAGCTGTCGATGGGGAATCAGGACTAAATGGACCTGTGGTTTCTGGGGCACATCAGGGTTAGGTAACAAAGGTCTCTGTTGTTTGTACCCATGGTCTATATCAAAGCACAAAATGAAAAATTTTTGGAAAGCACTAAAATCGAGAGAATGGTAGGCAGTGAAGGGGAAAGGAGTCTGGCACTGGGGAAGGTGAGCTTTTTGGTAAAGGGGATGAGAAATCCATCAGGCCCCATGTTGGTCTGTGCAAGGGCACAGCCCTTTGGGCTGGAGCACGGGGAGCGCTCATGGGATGAAGGGAGCAGTGATCCAAGAAGCCTCTGTACATCGATCCTGCTGTGATGACCTGACAAAGGGAATTTATGTGGCCTTTAAATACATAAACAAGGGAGTACTGAATAACAGGAAAAGAGGTAATTTTACTTTTATTGCAGCGCCGCTAAAACCAGGTCTGAAGTAGCAAAATACTGCGTCGAAACTTTGTAAGGATATGAAAAAGTTGGAAAGTGAGTAGGAAAGAAGGGCTAAAATTATTTGAGGGTATGAGGAAATGTTTTACAATAGGAGACCTGAAAGGTTCAGTGTGTTTCATGGACCAAAAAATGGTCTGAGGTGATTTTTTTTTGGCACATGAGTCTGTTCTGGGAAGAAAATAACTCTGTCCTAAAAGGAGAGAAAAATAAAAGAAGTGCCCATATCTGAAAGCTGAAACAGATATTCTTAAAGGAGGTGTGGGCTTGGTGAGGGGTTTTTGGGGTTTGTTTAATTGTTTTATTTTAACTGATTTTAGTCATTAGAACACATCATCAAGAGAACAAAATAAGAGAATTCTTTGCTTTTTGATGGCTCCAGAGTAAGACTTGCTGCTATTCTCCACTATTGAATTTTTTGGGACTTACAGCTCTGTTCGATTGGAAATAGCTGGGTAAAATACACCGGTCTGTTATAAGGTCAAAGGAAGACTTAATGAGTCTTCCTCGTCTTCAATTTGTTGACACTATAACTGGGGACGAACACAGCGATATTAAAAACGGCCTCGGCCGATCTCAAAAGGAAAAGCTCTCCCAGTGTTCTCAGCTTCCTCGTGTGTGACAGTTGTTGTTCATACATTTTTAATGTTTTAATCTGGAAAGCTCGTTGACATTTTGTTCTGAAACACACGGTGCTGCTCCACAAAGGAGGACATTTGTTCCTGCAGCTGCACCATCTGGGCAGGAGAGCAACAGGGCTGCCCTGGAGTGCTCTGCCCTGCCCTGCAGAGGATTGCCAGGATTCCTCAGGTTCTGGAATTGCTCCACTGCCATCCACATGGCTTGTGTTGAGCTAATAGCGAGGCTGTCTTGGGTGGCTCCAGCACGGCCGTGACTCGGCTCTCTGCTCAGAAGGATCCAGCAGCAACAGGCAATGGTTTGATAAAAGGAAGAGATTTATGGTGCAAACCTGATTCCAAGCCTTAAAGATCTGGAGGCAAAAGGAACAACTACAGTTATGAAATGTGTCAAGAAGTGCTTCCCATCAGGAAGCAGTGGATGAACTGACCACAGCTCGGCCCAGCCGTGTCCGTATCTTACTCACACTGCAAGGCTCTGTATCTGATGTTAAAGCTGACCTTGTGCTGATCCTGTGCTCAGGAGAGAATCTTTTTGTGAAAAGAAGAAAAAAAAAAAAGGAAAACCAAAACAAAAAACCCAAGCAAACCAACAAACTTTTGGATACAAATCCTGCAGTACTCTCACTCCCAAAGCCCTGCCAGGGAGGAATTGATGCCTTTTTGCTTCCCCCAGGCACAGACCGAGCAAAGTTTTGTCTTAGATTGACCCAGCTCCAGCCTCAGTGTAGGGAATTTGTTACGGATTTCCCCTTGTTCCATTACTGCAGTGATTTACCCATTTCTAGCAGCTAGACCTCAAATGTATCCACATGTCACGTCGCTGGCAGTGTCACAAGGCGCTCCAAGGCCAGTGCCTCTAAGCGAGGAGGAGGGAGTCGTGCACAGAAGCCTCTAAATTCCAAAGCAGAACTATAAAGAGCTGTAATTGTACCCAGAGTAACTTCCCTGCTATAATTCTCAGCAGGAAAACAATTACATTGCAGCAGTATAACCAGACAGACATGCTGTAAATACAAAACATCCTTTGGAAATATATGCTCCACATTCTAAATACATTTAGAATTAAGGCAAACAACTCTTTTCCAATTGGGATTCAAGGCAGACATGCCGAGGGGTTTGGGATTTTTTTTTTCCCCCCTTATGCTTCTACTTTTTTGTTTAGCAGACAGATAAAGGTGCTGTGTTAGTTGATATGTGGATGGCACGCTCAGGCTGTCGTTGGAGAAATGGCAGGGGAGAGCTCACCCTCACTCTCAGCCCTGCAGCTGGTTNTGAGAAGGGGGGGGGAGGGGGGGGGTTGGCTGGGTTTTGGCAGCAGAGAGGACAAAGCCAGAAGCACAAAGCCAGATGTGCTGCTGGTGCTGGGATGCAGCAGCTCTGCTGAGCTCGAAGGCTCAGCTGGCTCAATACCCTCAGCATGCTCTGGTCACTAGGGGAGGATAGAGGATCGCAGAGCCCATGGGTCATGGACACACTCCTGATAAAAATGGGAGTGCTGCAGGGTTTGTCTGCCTGAGATCCTGCTGCTTCTGCTACAGCAGAACCCGGAGAAGCAGCTGGATACAGAAAGGAAAGAACTCGTGGCTTGCTTTCTTTATACCTTTATTCGGTGGACAAGACCCAGGGTTGATATTTGGGGGACACTGTCTTTCCCCAAACATTCAGGATTTGATTGATGGTTGTTTTTAAGTGGTAAGATGTTGATCTGCCAGAGGTTATTTTAAATTACTGGGATTGAAAGGTATTTCTGAGCTCTGCTTAGAGACCCTAAAACATATATAAATGCAATGTTTTAGTATCTTCATTCATCCTTTGAGGGGTTTTATGCAGCATATGTTCCTACACTGCTCAAAGAAGTAAAATTTGGCCATTTGCAGCTGCTTAGTCCAGCCCCTCTGGGAGAAGGGTAACTTGGCAGGTTGGGAGAGTTTTTTTGGTTTCTACCATCCCTCACCCAGTCCAACAGGAGAAGGAGATGGGGTGGGGGGAAGCAAGGTCCTAAAGAAATGTGTTTGAAAATCTACACAGTTCTCTGGGAACAGAGCTATCTTCTTTAGATGGATTTTAAAACCATTCTCCTGCAGTACATTCACTATGATGGTTTTATACACCTACAGGAAGGTTTTAATTGAAAACCTTTGGAGGGAAGATATAAGTTTATGTGTTTATATCAGTCAGGGTATGGTTTGCAATGCTTCGTGCTGATTCTGGATGTGACTGTTATTCAAGTTATTCAAGTTATTGTGAGATATTGCAACACCTTTTGTAAGTGTCCACCCTATTTCCACTGGCCAGTGGACATTTTAGCATTGCCTTCAGTAAGAGGGACTATGCTGTAGAATTTAAGGACAGTAGGGTGAGTTGAGGTTAGGAATGGTGTGTATCCCCCACAAATGGAAGTACTACCCAAGGCAGGAGATTAGGACAGTGCTTTTCTCCAAAGACAGGAACAACAAAAAGTTCACATTTTGAAAATAATAATACAGGGGAGAGAGAGAGGAGGGAAAGGAATAAAAGAGAGATCTTCCAGAGATCAGAAAGCCAAACCTAGCAGCACTTTACTGCAGCTCTCAAAAGTTTAGAAGTGAAGCCATAACAATGAAATGCATGGCTTGAGGGCCAGAGCTAAATCAGGCTCCCAGCACAGAGCAGGGGCTGTCCTACAGATATGTTTGTCACTGCAAGTAATGGCTGTGAAGCAAACAAAGGGGAACACAGCTGATGTTTAACAGCCACTCTACAGCCCCAAAGCCACTTCTGCCTCCTATCTGGAAGCTTATATAGGGAACACGTGGTAGGTATCTCCATGCTGGCAGGTCATAAACCTGAGTTTTCCATATATGTGCCCCTTTTCCATGCTCCTTCTCTCTTGCTGTGAGTAAGTAGGGAAGACAGGTTGGGGATGGAGCTTTAGAATTTGAATCACTGAATTGCCATTCTTGTTTTCAGTGAAAACACTGCAGGTACCAGAGCAGGAGCTTCTAAAAGCAAAATCACTCTGTGCATGTGCAAAAGTGCACAGATGTGTACACACACAGGTATACTCACCACAAACACAAACAAGCATAATTCTGCTGTGCACTTCTAGAGCTTCTGGTCTGAAGCTGAACATGAATTTTCCTGTGCATTTGTCTTCTTTACACTGTCTTCATTGCAATGATTTGATTTGCTTAGAGCAACAAACAACACATGGGGTAAGGAGGGAAATAAGCAATTGTCTTTACGTTTTGCCTATATATATACCATTAGCTCCACACAAAACATGACTCACCAGCAGCAGGTGTCCTGCTGTTATGTTCGGCAGATTAGCAATGATAGGGAGGGGGCTGCTCTCCCTATATGGCGTCCCAGAGGGAACCTAAAAATAGCTCAGACTTACAGCAAAGTAAAAGTATTTGTGGGCTTTGAACGAAGTCTGCTTCTGAAGGTAAGAATCAGAGCTGATCTGTTTAATATGCCATTCCTTCTTTTTTTTTTTTTTCTTTTTTTTTCCTTATTCCTGAGTGAAGCTTGCCTTGGGAGCTGATTGGCAAATGTTATCTGGCACAAGACTGGGAGTTTGGAGTTATAAACAGTCGTCTTCTGTGTTTATAGAAACAGGGTGGGGATTGACCAGTTAGAAATCAGCGTAACAGCATTTGCAGTCGAAGCAGAGGCAACAGAGGAATGTGTCTCTGTTAGAAATAGTTGCCCTTTTTTTTCCCTCTCTTTTTCTCTCTCTCTCAGTTGTTAGACAATCTGAATGGCATATGAGCAATCCCAGCATGTGACTCTGCTCCGAGGCGCAGGCGAGCTATTGCTGGTAGTTACTCCCACCATGAAACAAGTCCAGTAAGCAAAGTTGTCTGCAAAGTTATTGCAGCAGCAGAATTTGAGAAGAGAGGAACTGTTTGTGTTTCCAAGGTGTGTGCAAATCAGGGTGCTACGTGCGCTCCATGGGAGTGTGGCTGAGGAGATTTTTCAGCCCTGCTGCTAAATGTCTGTGTGTCTCTATACTCAGGCATATTGATGGGTAGGCAGGTGCCCAGAAGGAAAATACTGCTTTTCAGAGGAAAACTATGGAGGATAATTTTATGTATATTATATTTACATGTGCATATCCACATCTACACCGATGCATGGAGATCCTGAGCTGCTGGGCTGCAGAAAAGCCCCCCAGGCTTTGCATTGAGCCACTGCCTCCATGGCTTTGTGCAGCACAGAAATGGAGCTGTAAGGGCTGAGTCGCACTGCTGAAAAATGAGGTACAAGGGCTGCTTGTTACACCAGAATAACCTCACGGGCCGTGATGGATTTCCCTTGACTTTTTCGAGTGGCATCACCAGTATTGATAACAAGCAACTTCGGTGTGGAAAGGGGATAAAAATCCAACAGCCCCGCACAGGGAGTGTCTGAGGACAGCGCTGGGTGTCACACACGGGTGTGAGCATATGTGGGCATCCTCTCCAAGAGCTGTCATCCCCTGACTCTGAGCCCTCGGGGGATAAGGATTTTCTCTGTGTGTTTCCTTCTCTGCTCCCATTTAGTTCTGGTTTTGACAAATGAGTTCCAGAGGGGTGAGCATGCCTGGGGGCCTGGCTGTGGTGTTTTGGGGTGGAGGTGGCACTTGGATCATCGTGGGGTCCCACTGCCTGAGCTCCTGCAGTAGGTGTTGGAGCCCAGCAGAGTCATTCCCAGCATACCTGGGCTGTTCCTTGAGTCAGTGCTGATTCCTGGCTGAGCCAGTAGCTCCCTTGGCTGATACGCAGAAGATGGCAGAAGCAATCTAATTTTAGCTCCCTGATGTTGGGCCAGCTTCTCCTAAAATCAGCATCAATGGCAAAACCAACATTAATTTGAGTGGGAAAAGGACCGAACCCAAATGAATATACGCTGGCCTTTGTAATTATCTTTATTAGCTGATAGGGAAGGAAGACCTTATTCACTCAGTGCATTTCTATGGCTGCCTGGCTGTGCTCCAGTGATGCACCAGCCTGTGAGCAGACGGGCTGGGAGAGCGGGATGGGAGTGCTGTATTCCTGCATGGAGGGCTGTAACTCACTGTCATCCCCAAATGATTAAATCCTGCTTATTTCAAACTGGCAGGTAATGGGGCAACACCCACAAATATGGTGAGTAGGATTTAGCTCCAGGTGCTTGTTGAAAAACTTCTCCTGTTGAGTCCAAAGTTCAAAATCCTGATCCCTGTGAGGAGAGCACGTAGGGTTTAGTCAGTGTTAAACATTGCATTTTTAGACTGGTAAGAAGAGTGAAAATTGAAGAAAGCAGCTGAGAAGCACAACAGGACAGGTCAGCTCTGCTAAATGCTGGGGATGGACATAGACTAAAGAGAAATCCGACTTGGCAGCACGGAGAATCTGCTGGGGTTGGCAGTCTGAAACCTGTTCCACAATATCTGTTTTCTTTTCCAGTAAACCAGTGTATTGACGAGGATAAGCGGAGAGGATCTGTCTTTGTGGAGCTCTGCAGGGTGTTTTACCACACTGCTCAGTTCAAACGGCCACAGTTGATATTCATGTGGTTTTCTCTGCCGAGCAAACCGGATATGATAGAAGACAATATAATTTAGGGTTTGTTTTCTCTTTCTAAAAATGAATTGCTACATGAGATTTCACATGCTCACACTTGCATATTTATGGGGCATCCCAAAATCTCATTTCCATTGTGCCAGCTCCTGTTTAGCACAGACTTAATTTTGCAGCTTTTAAATAAATTCTCTTGACAAAATAATATTATGGCATATTGAAACAAAGCAGACATTTCAATAGGAGCATGCAGAAAGCATCCTTCCTGAAAGCACACACCAGTGATATCTTGGTGATAGCTCAATAAACAATTAAAGCAATGTAGGCCCAAGATGCCACAGAAATGTAGTGTTGGTCCTGACCCTTCCATGGGTTCTCCAACGCCCTTGGATCTCCCTGTTTCCTATGAGAGGGTGCACAAATGATTTGCATTTGAGAGGTCTTTCTAGCTTGTTTATTCCTCTTAATTCTTTACAAGGACATCAAGATGCAAACTACGCCAGGCAAGCTCATAGGAAGGAGGCCACCACAGTGGATGCTGTCAGTAATCCTCCTGCAAAGGCTGTAGCAATTCCTTGGGCTGGTCTTTCTCTGGCCATCTGCTTAGCATTCCCTGGTGGTACTTGGGTTTGGATCTCCGGTTTGTTTGTCATTTCAGTCTCCCACTTTATTATTTCCAGAGCCAAGTGAACCGCTGCCAAAGCCAATGCAATGAGATTGCATTGTGAGCTTTGTGACATGGTATACTTTTCTTTTTATCTTGAAGCTTCAGCTCCTGGAATTAGTTGATTATGTTAGAATCCCAGCATTCATTTAAAAAAGGGGGAAAAAAAAAGAGTGGATCTCTGCTCCTCAAGGACCAAGGAAAAAGCTTGAAAAAAAGGATCTCTGCAGACTTAGCAATCACAGGACAAATGAAAAGAGGCTTTTTTTTTTTTTTTTTCCCTTGACATCGGACTGTTTTACAGACAATCATCCTATTTCTCAGTCTCTCACTCACAGTTTTTGAGTTCTGGGTGCTGGCAAACCTGAGTAGCAGCTGTTCCTTTCTAAAGGCAGGGAAAATAAGTAGAGTAATCTCTAACAGGAACAGTTATTTTATCTTTGCCTCTGCTGCATTTCCCTCTGCCCCTGCAGCCCACTCCTGCCAGTGGTCAGCTCAGCACTGGGAGCCCTTTGCAGCAGCTCCAAGAACCATGCACTCCCCAGTAAGGCCCAGTGAGAAATGGAGGGACAAGAATTTGTGTTAACCAGGACTGTGATTCTCTTGAGGTCAGGAGCAGCAGCTGCTGCTGTCACTGACCCCATAACTTTAAATAATCTTAGCTATGGCTGTACGTGGCACATCTGAAATGTGATTAGGGCTTGCCCACTTCTGGGGTACACGCTGTCACTCTCTCCCCAGCTTGGGGATATATTTGGGATAAAACCACTAGAGCTGGGAAGGGCCCATCATTTATATTTCAGTTTGCCTAGTGCACTGCTTTCCTACTTTTATTTTTCTCTGAAAAGAGAGGACACGTAAGACTGATTTTAACAAAATATGTTTGTTGGTCTGGATTTTTCATCACCGTGGGCTGAGGCCTCAGGGAAACATATTTTTTTTTATTGCTTTTTTCTGGTAACTAAATAGAATTAGCATTCCCTGCCATTGCTGGCCAACTGGATCCACTTGCAAATCAGTGCAAGCAAAGGATAGCAACAGTTATGAAGTACTAAAAAAAGGAAAGTACTAAAATTAAAAGAATAACAAAAAAGAAAATGAAGACCCATAGGTCATATTTGATAAACAAATTTGGTAAAATTTACAGTGCTCGATACTTGCCAGTTTTGTTGATGTGCTTTTGTTTTTCTTTGGTGTTTCAGATTTCTTCAGTACTTTTATTTTTTTTTTTTTTTTGATCTGGAGCTAAGATGAGCACAGACATTTTGCATATAATGAACAACAGGTGGAAGGAGTGCATGTGTAGGGTTATATGGTGTACACCCTGTCCTTGAGCTGGGAACAGATTTTATGGACCTTCGATGAACCAAACCGGGCACTTTATTGGAATATTAAGGGAAGGGAGGGTCCCAGGCTCACAAAGGGAAGGGAAGAGCAGCAAGTGGGCATGTGATGGAAAGTTCTCCTTGAACACAAATTTAACCTGTCCTAGTAGTAGTTTAACACAAGTTAAAGTCTCCTTGAAAACAAGTTTAACCTGCAGTAGTCAGTAGCTACTGAGCTTATTGCAAACACTTTCTACCTCAATACTGGGCTCCAGAGTAAAACGTGGAAGGAAAGCGCTCATTGCCATCTGCTAAAACCAAAGCATTTGCATATGGTTGCAAAACAACCAACTTTTTAGAGTAGAAAAGAAAACATTTCCATTGATTCCATCTCCAACACATGGAACTCCAAGGGAAAAGGAGCTGTGCTGCTGCTGGAGTCTTTGTACCCCACTGGGTGGCTGAGTCCCTGCTGCCACTTGGCTGCTGGGCAGAGTCTGCTTTCCTAAAAGGCTTTGGTGGGGAGAGGGATGGAAAAAAAAAAAAAGGAGGAGGGAAAAATCAATTTAAAAAAGGAGAAAGGGAGAAAGCAGTGTCCAAAGTAGGGCAGTTAAGCTGGTGAAGCGTCTAGACCACAAGTCTTACGAGGAAAATGAGGCTCACAGATGTTACCGATTTCTACTACTACTGAAAGAAGCCAGGTGGGGCTTTGGCCTCATCTCCCAAGGAACAAGCAGTAAGGAGAAACGGCCTCAAGTTGCAACAGAGCAGGATAGGTTTGATAGGATATTAGGAAAAAATTCTTCATGGAAAGGACTGTCAAGCACTGGAACAGATTGCCCAAGGAAGTGGTGGGCTCAGCATCCTTGGAGGTATTTAGGTGATGTGCAGATGTGCTACTTTGGGACACGGTTTAGCGGTGGGCTTGGCAGTGCTGGGGTAGTGGTTGGATTTGATGGTCTTGATCTTAAAGGTCTTTTCCAACCTGAACCACTCTGTGATTCTACAAAATGCGGGGGGAAATGGAGGAGGTGGTTGAAAAAGGGAAAGAGGGCAGGAAAAAGGCGATGGGAAAATGGGAGGGAATGGCGAGAAGGGGAAAAACGAGGAAAGGGGAGAACAGTGGGGTGAAAAGGGAGAAAAAGGAAAAAAGTGGGATGGAAAAAAAAAGGAATAAAAGGGGAGGGGGAAAAGGAGGGGAAAAAAAGAAAGAAGAAGAAAAAAAGACATCTGGGGATGCAGCGGCGCTCCCGCCGTGCGGTGCCGCTACCGGTGCCGGTGCCGCGGGTGCGGCGGC
>VZRV01005702.1:1457462-1641409 GCA_013398115.1 Falcunculus frontatus | reverse complement strand
CGGCTCGGCCGAGCTTTGCCGGGGATGCTCAGTGTCCGAGGGGGGAGGGCCGAGGCTCCCATGGGGAAGGGACTCCTGGAAGTGACCCTCGGGCTGGGGCTGCGTTTGCGGGGCCGGCCGGAGCTGCCGGGCTGAATGTTAACAGCGGGCGTGTGGGGGGGGGCTGCGGAGAGGGGCTCCGGCACCTGCGAGCAGCAGGTGAAAACGGGCACAAATCGGGCTGAATCAGGGAAAAGCTGTGGGAGCCGCGGGGGATGCGGCGGGGATCGCGGGCCAACAGGTGCGGCGGCCGCGGCTGCTTTGGTGCCGAGGGGTTTCCTTGATCTCGGGCGGGTCCTGCCGAGCCGCTGCCGGGGGTCGGTGCCGCGGGCAGGACCCGGCAGCCGCGCCGGACCCGCGGGGCTGAGGGCGGCTGCGGAGCGGGGCAGTGGGAGCCCTGCGGGATGCGGACTCGGAGGTGCGAGGTGCTGCTTACAGGTGAGACTGAAGCTCCAGCGCTTCCTGCGTGGATTGGCGTTTTGCCCCCGTTGGGAAAATGTATCCGGTAATGCAAACTTTCAAAGGAAAGTAAGGGATTTTCAGTGAGATGCTCCTTTCCCCGGGTGTTGCAGAATTTCGCAGGGTTGTTGGTTGTTGACGATGCACTTTGTTCTCTGGTGGTCCTCTTAGGGAGTAGCTAATGTAGAAGATGCCTTTTGGTCTGCAGTGTTAAGGATGTTTGTTGTGGTGTCTTTGCTTTAGCATTTGTGAATTTCAGGTATGAAATGTAACAGGAAAACAAACCCCAGATCTGGTATAAATATATATCAGACTGTGAAGGGGTGTAAAACCCGCGGAGCTAAGTGCTTCCTCTTAAGTCAACTTTTAAAACAGCTTCTCCCTGGGCTGTAATTCACATATTTCAAGGGGAGAAAGGATGGGTGAAATTGAATTGTTCAAATTAAGTCAAAATGAATTGCTTAATATTCAGAGGAGTTGATAAATGAACCGTTAAATCAACACTTGCATAGCGTTTCATTGAAAAGAAAAATGAACAACTCTCCATTGTGTGCTGGGCAGAATAGGTCAGCCAGTGACGTTGCTACATCAGTGTGCTGAACTGAGTCCTCCTCCTGCTAACAGATGCGTTTGCTTGGTGACATTCCATAGGCATGGGAACGAGCTCTTGTGCCCTGTGTGATGAGGATCAGCATCTGCTATAAATGACCATAATCGTCCCAGCCTCATCAAAAAGGAGAGAAATCTTGGTTAGGTTTTATTTGGCATAAATTAACATAATTTTACTGACTTCTCATGGTGATCTATATCTGTTGAGAATTCATTCCTGTATTTCAAGGTATGTTTTTGTTTTGTTCCTCCCCCAAGGAAGCTCTATATTTTTGAATGCCAGTTTGAGGAAGAAATTATACTGATAAATGGAAAAATAAGGGTCATTATTTTGAAACAAGGCTGACAAGATTCCTTGTAGTAAAAGCTGTTTTCAGAACATCACCTCTCAGCAATACAGAATGTGAGCCTTGCTTCCAAAACCTTTTATTAGCATGGGTACAACTGTTGCCATAATCTTCTTGCCACAGAAAAATTACCTTTGTCTTTGCCCCTTGAAGTCCTTGAAATTCTTGTGTTGGAATGCACTGAGGATGTTGACCGTGTCCTTATTGTGCCTTCTGGAAACTTCCAACACTTCGAAGAGCCATGGATCGTATGTCCCTGTTGTTTTTCAGCTGCACCTCTTTGCTTTTCAGGTAGCTTAGAATAGCTAATTTTGCTTAAAGCTTTTAAAACTGAGAACCTGACAGCTCTTCTTGGTTTATGCATGTGAAGTGAGTATTACAAAGGGGAAATTATGGAGTGAGCTCTTTGGTTTTTTGTGTTGTTATTTTTTTGGTTTTTTAATGCTCAGAGAAACAGATTATCCAGGCTCCAGCTGAAGGTGGGATTGTAAATTGACTTAGGACTTGAGAAAGCTCCCTGTCTACAGGTCATCTGGCCAAGAGAGAGAGCTGGTGTGCAGACCTTCAGACAGGCAGGGGCATTTATTCATGTGTTTATAATTAAACAGAAGTGTGTTATGTAATGTGGTCTGTTGCTGTTTATTTTGGGTGATGTGTACAGACCCAATACTCCTGCACAGATCCTCTGGGTGATGGGTTATTAGGAGGGTGCAATAGGAGTTGCTTGAATGCATGGGGAGCTTTTGTGATGAAGCAGATGGACAAGTAGGTGTGTTTTCCTCATGGGAGAGGATGTTCTGGATCTGGAAATGCCTTTAGATAGTACTTGATGGTGGTGTGCATTTTTCAGATGTTTTTCTGTTCTTAAAGGCCAGGGTAGCTGCAGGTATTTTTGTGCACCGGCAATCTCTGGTTTAGAGTAGTTTTCATTTGCTTTTAATTGTCCTCAGAAATAAAAGAGGTAAAAAAGTTTTTCTGAAAACCTATCATACCTTGTAAAGTTATCCTGCTGTTTCTGTTTCCTTGCTTACTATTTTCCTCTGAAATCATAATGCATTTCTTTAGTTCTTTCGATAAAGACTTTAACTCAAGCTTACTGGAAAATGGTCACTCTATGCTGAGAGAGTGCTGGCATCTTATTGACTTATTTTGGGAATACTGGAGAAAAATACACAAGATTCACTTTCATTGATTAAATCCTCCAGGGCAATCTTCTAACACTGCAGTTCTCTAGGTGAAAAATTAACTTTCTTCATTGTCTGCTCCTGCTTTTATTTCATTTGTGCGAATCCCAGGCTCTGTTACCAGTTTACATCAAGTCCCTTAGGTGTGCTTGGAGTGGAAAGTACCTCAGTGCAAAAGCTCACGCACACTATCACTCTCTCAGTCCATTTGTCTCTGGCCACCACCAGATGCCTCAATCCTGTCAGCCCCACAACAGTCACAGTGGGTTTGCACCATCCCACGGTTCCTTCACCTGTGAAATGTTTCCTGAGTGACTGTAAAAAAAAAAAAAATTAATATCTACTTTGATGCTTTTCCAGAGGTTTGGGCAAGATAGCAGTTTACGTGCAGCTTAATGACAAACTTTGATTTATGAGGTAACTGAAAATGTTTGTATTGTTGGATGTGGAGTGAAAGTATAGGAGCTTTCTGCATTTCATCTGCAGCTTTTCCAGCACAACGTACAGCTAACAGCTTGTCTCCCATTGATTTTAATAACAGATTTCTGCTGAATGTGCCTGGAGTAGTTTGAAAACATACTAACTTTTGGGGGGGGCAGTAGGTTACTGAACACCATAAAGAACTTTGCAATGTCCGCTTAGATAACCTTGAAAAATCTTAGGTTTTAGCTACTTTTTACATTCTCCCCCTGCCTGGGTTTAAGATGGGGTCCTATGGGAAAGCTGCTATTTTTTTAATTTTGGGGCTAAATATTTAAAAGAAACAGAAGTATGCTTTCCCTTATCCATTGATCAAGGGCTGGTGGGACACCTGTGTGTTTTCCCTGTGAATTCTTTGCCTTCTTCCTCTCTACCTCCATCAGCTGCTCTCAGTAACAAGTCACGTCAGGTGAGCTGTATCTGACTTGTTTGGAAAGGGTTCAAAAGGATCCCATTGACATTACCAGGCAATGGGTCACGCTTGAAATCTTGCCATTCTGGTGATAAGCCTTTTCTTTTTTCTTTTCTTCACCCGCACCTTGATTTCTGACACATTTAGCTGCTGTTTGGTTGAATTTGCGTAGAGCTAGTGAAAAGGGATGTGGTATTGGGTTGTTTTTCTTTTTTTGTCTTTGACGAATAGCAGATTTTATTTTTTGCTAAGGATGGAGCCCTAGGCTGATCATCTCCTCCTCTGCTTAGCAAGGAAGGATAGCGGTTCGTCATGGAGGTGAAAACTTTGTAAAATCTCAGGATTGCCACTTAATTTAACCCTAGAATCTGATACGGATATTGAAGCTCTGTTATTTTTAATTTTTTTGATTTAATGATACGTTTAAGATTGTGGTGCTGCCCAGAAAGCTCCCTGAATCTAATGCATTGCAAAGTGGTAGGCTGGTAGTATTGGGTTATGGTGATATGCTGTTTTCCCTGTCGGTCCCAAGGGCACTGTAGGGTTTGTCAGGTTGGGTGCTGGAGAATTACCATGAATGCAGAAGAGCAGTGCTGGGACCACATCCAGGGATGTGTTGCCCACTGCTGGGATGAGCCAAGGTTTGCTGTGCTGGCCCCAGCAGATGAAATGCTGCTGTAGTAGCTTCACCTGTTCCTTGCATGGAAGCCGTGTGAGCAATTAAAGACCGTCTCATTTCTTCTTTGGCAGTGTGGCAGCAAGGGGAAACCATTTAATTAAAAAGCTTCCCGCCTTCTCCAGGGTTTTCCCTGGTGGGTCAGCAGCTGAGGTTCTGGTTTCCCCCTGTCACCAGATGCTTTCACCAAGCAGCTGAGCTGTGGTGTCGGCTGCCCCAGCCCAGCTCAGTTCACATCTCTGTGGGCAAGGAGGGAGCAGGAAGCTGAGCACATCTCTTTGCCTGTTTCTTACATTTTTTCTGCTGTTAGCCTCAGAAATAAAGTTTGCTCCTGTGTAATCCTGACACGACTGAAGAACCTCTTGCTGCAGGCAGCTCTGTCACTCTCTGTAGTGCTTGGATTGCTCAGCAGAGGGAGAAGAGACCATAACGCTGAAGGGACCCAGAAACAGTCAGAGCCACATTTCTCTGACAGACAGCAGGGAGAAGAGTCCCAAAGCCTCCCTCCCTGGTTGGTTGTTTTTCTTCCTCTTCCCTTAATGTTTCGAGGCTCAGAGCTAAGCTGTGATTTTTCACCTCTTGATCAAAAGTAGCTGCCTCAATGTGTAGGTTAATGGACTATTTCAGATGGCAGAGTGGGTGACTGTGATAGAAAAGATGAGTCCAAATCCAAGAAGCAGCATGCTTGAAAAATCTCATACATCCAAGCATTTCCTAAATATTCAGGAGCTTTCCTAAATATTTATGAAGAAATGTTGGAGTTGACCTTTAGTGACTGAAGCTTTACAACACATCCAGAGATAAACAAAACAAAACCAAACCCTTTGAATTAGTTGCAATTCAAGCAGCAAGTAAAGCCCATGACTCATCTCCAGGTCAGATTTTTAACTGTAGTAAATCAGTGCAGCTCCATTACTTTCCTAGGCACTGTGCCAGTGCTGCCACTGGCTGGAGGGCTGGTCTGCTATTTTTTTTTTGGGGGGGGGGGGGGAAGAAGTTTGAGCAGAAGATTGTGAGATTGTGACAAAGTTGTGGGGTTTTGTTTGGTTTTATTTGATTTTTTGGGGGTTTTCTTTTGAGGATGGGAAAGGTATTTGTTTAAAGAACAAAACCTGTGTTCGGGCTAATAGACAGCATTGCTCAGTTGAGATTTGCTCCCCTCACAGCATAGTGTGAGGAAATCCAGGAGAATTAGACGTTTGTTTTTTGTCAGAGGTGTCGGTTTAATGTGATAAGAAAACAGCTGTTAAAATGCAGCCAGATGAAAGCAGGATGCTAAGCATGAAAGGGGAAAAAAAACCAATGGGAAGTTCCTGCACTTTGATTGAACAAGTCAGTGTTGTGGAGACCTGGCTCCTTCCCTGCCGAGGGTGATGTGGTTGGCTTTGGGGCTGTGCTCTTCAGAGCAGAGAGTATTAGTGCTCTTAGAATGCTTCAATCAATGAGGTGCCATTTACTGAGGGGTTTAGGAGGTGGAGCAGATGAAGCTGTTGGCCCTTGGTGGAGGCAGCTGAAGTGGAGCAGGCTCCAAACTTTCTCTGCACGATCAAAGGGCATGATCCAACTCTGCACTGGGCACTTCCTAAAGAAATGTGTTCTCTTAAAGCATGAGCCAAGAGTCCACAGAGGGTGATAAGGGTCTTAACTCTCTTTTAGACAGGCAAATGTGGAATGTGCTATTAGGAAAGCAAAAGGAGCGTTGTTGAGAGGTGCTGGTGACCCAGGGAGGACAAGTTGGTGAAGGCTTTCCCATCCTCTGCGCTGGAATTCAAGGCCAGCTCCAGGGTTACTTTCAACGTTCTTGCCTTCCCTCCAAACCAGTTTTGAAGGGTCTGTGTTCCTTCCCTGTCGGAGACCAGGCTCCAGCCTTGATTCCAGCCAGGCTGTGCCAGGCCCTACCTGCATGGGCTTCTCGTGCTCTGCTCAGGGCAGGCACAGGGGTGACCAGATGGAGCTGATGCTGTTTAACAGCCCAGGAAACACCTCTCTCCTGAGGAGAGTTTGTCTCTGCTGGATAATGAGCTCTGTTTCGCTCAGGACTGAGTTGCTGCCATAGGGATTGGAGTGAAGCACAAACGAGGATGCAGCACTGGGCTCTTCCTACAGCCTCTTTTCTCCATTGCAAACAGCTAATTAACTGAGAGCCTCTCTGAGCTGCTGAGCTGCTACAGGCCTGGCTTCCTGTAGGAGAATCTTGTGCAGTTTGTCTTGCTCCAGTAACTTTTTGAAGTGTTTCAAAACGGTGTGTTGCAGCAACCCCCCAGTTTTTACTCTGACTTTTAGGCTTTTGCAAGTGTGACATCTGATTGTGGAGCCGGGCAGTGAAGCTTCAGCTGAAGGGAGAGTTGTTCATGTACAAAATGCATAGCACAGCCATGGCTTGGGGTATGAGAGCCCTTCCATGACTTAGAAAATAACCTGCCAATGTCTCTGTTTATATTTGAAGTACAAAATCGTTTATGCAGAAAGCATGAACTTTTTTTGAGTGTCAGCATGGGCAGCCCTGCTCCTCTTGCAACGTATTTTATGGCTGTAAATGCGATGTAAGTGGATTTTCTGCCTTGTACTATCTGTCTGAAGGAGGATAAAATTCACTGTTGTTACTGTCATGCTCAGGTAAAACAGTAACCCTGAATTTTAGCAGTTTTACCTTCTCAAGTTCACAGATACTGCAACTTTCAAATTTTATTTTTTAGTATATATGACTTCTCAAAAAAGTGAAGCCAAAATAAACTCTAAAGCAAGAATTTACCTTACTTAACCTGACTACTTTTTTTTCAGTGAGACCACAGAAGAATCATGGCCCTCACAGGGTACAGCTCAGTCTTCTTCTTACATGTTGCTCCTGAAGAGCTGAATTATTTTGCAGTTTTTTCACAGAGCTTGCACTAGTGGTTTGCAGGAAATCATTAGCTGTATTCCTTTTTCAGTATGGGCACTGGGAAATCCACTTTTATCTATTCCTGCTTACCAGTGTGCTGCAAAAGGCTTGCCTTGCATGTACTGAAACATGATTAATTTTGGGGGGATAATGATGAAACTGCAGTGCTTTGATAGGTTGATTATTTTATACTCTGCCAGAAATGGATACTTAAAAGGAGATATTATATCTGAATGAGATATTCAGGAGCCAGTTACTGGTTTGAGTTAGCTAATAGGGAATAGGCCAATCCTACTGCCACTGGTGTCAGTGAAAATACTGAGTGTGAAGTCAGGCATGCAGTAATTAGTTACCTACAGATGATGGGTTTTGAAGGTGTGAATAAAAGATTTTAAGTGCTGGTTGAATTGTCTGAAAAATAAATCCGTTAGATATTTTTATTGTTTTCCCCCCGTTTTCTTTGTTCCCCTTCTTTCTGTCTGACTCCAGCAGTTGTTGCCTGCTGAGCAACAGGTACTTCTAAATTCCTCTGCCCAGGTCGGTGGATCTGACAGATGTGGCATAGGCCCTTATGCAGGCTGATGTTATACACCATTGCATGTTTAATTTCACTATTTGAGAGTAATCTTGAAGGTGGGTATTTTGTTGGTTTAGGGAAAAAGCACCTACACACTGATTCCTGAGTGTTACAGTAATGAAGTTTTGTGGAAGCAGGTATTTCCTGAAAGAGCTTTGTGAAGTCAGAGGTGAATGATTTTAAGTATCATGCTTAACAGTCGTCTTATTACTGACATGGAGGATATTATAGTTACTATAGTTGAGTCAGAAATTGAAAAATGGTGCACTTAAACATCTCCATTGTTCTTATTTTCAGCAGCATGGTTAGGAACTGCCATCAATGAAAGGTTTAAGTGGGATGGTACCTGCGAGGCTGAACTGGTATTTGTGGGAACAGTTGAATCTTTTGAAAAATAATACAAAATATGGAAGCTTGGTAGACAGCAGAAGTGTTTCTTATACTAATAGTTTCTATGTAGGAGTTTCCTCAGCATCAGAATGTCCAGCAAGCCAGAATTTTCATCATTCTATTGTATTTTTGGTTCATAGAGAAGAAGAGGCATTAAGAGCTATGGGGAGATTCAAGAACTGGGTAAAAATGCTTTCTGCAAATTTTACTTCCTGGGCAGTTGGTGGTTACTCATGAACATGGTGTGAAAAGCTTTGGTGGGGGTGGAAATTATGCTTTCAGAGATTGGCTCAAGAGATAAATGTGTTGCTGATGTAACAGAGCAGCTGCCTCACGTGGCTGGCTCTATCCTTGCCTATTGTTTTTCCAATAAAAGGAGATTTGATTTTCAGGTAGGAAAAGGCTGTTTTATCATTAACGACACAAGACCCCTTGGTCTTCGTGTGCTTCTTGTGCTAAGCAAGAGTGTTCTTACAGGGATCAAAAGACTTCTTTTTTGGCCTTTCTATTTTCCTTTGCTTACAGGAAGCTTCTGATCTGCTTGAATTTGCCTTTTCATCCAGTTTGGACATGAATCTTTGGCCTAAAACAGCATAAATTGTCTAATGGACCCAGGGTGCTCCAACCCAACCTGAGCATATTATCTGGTATTTTAGATGTTCAGTGCTGTGCTTAGTACTCTCTGTGTATACTCTTTATACACAAAAGTTGCTTTTTCCCTCAGCTTGTGAAGGAAAAAACCAGAATGTGCAGCTTTTCAGATGGAAATAGACAATGCAGTGTTCAACTAGCTTGAATCTGGCCTTTTTGGGATAGGAGATGGCTCTGGAGGGTGTTTTTTCTCTTCTAACTTGTGAAGCAATTTGAGTCTAATCTACTCCATAATTTCGAGCCTTGTATGATATTTCCCATTTGTTACCCTAATAAGACCAAAGGTAAAATTTTATAGCACATTGTGAGCTGAATGGTCAACGTCTTATTAAAGATCTTTGCTTCCAGGGCAGATGGAAATGAGGGACGTCTCTTGCAGATTGCAGCCCAGTTAATACAATTTATCTAAACATGCTCTGGCTCATCCTGCTAACTTCACAGGAAAGTAGAAATTGTCTTTTCTGTTCTACCTCACAAGAAAATAAGAACAATGCGGGTGGTCAGACAAAAGGCTCACGTAGGCCAGCATCCTGTGTGTGGTATGGATCACACCTGGGTGGCTTGGCTCTTCTTCAACCTGTAGAGTCCCAAGGTACTCCTACTTCTGATGCATTCTTAGCAAAGTAAAGCTTTTCCCTGTTCAGAAATAATTTTGGTCTTCTGATCCATCACAGCTGCGTGTCTTCATAGGTTTTCTTCTAAAGATGACATAAGCGGAAATAGACGCATTTTTAAAATGTAGATAAATCATGAGTTTCTGACATAGTATTTTGTATTTCAGCCTTGATACCTTTCCCTAGAAGTTCCAAAATTCTTTGCTTATTATTTTGGAGTTGCTGCTGAGCTGATGTTTCCAGAAAGCTGTCTGTAGTGACTACATCTCTTTTCTGCATTGCAACAGCTAATTCAGAGCCTGTCAGTCTATGTGGACAGTAATGCTCCTTTATTTCAGTGCAATATTTTGCATTTATTAACATTTAATTTATGCTGTCATTTTGCTGTCCAATCACAGTGTCTTGAGACTCTTCTGTAGCTTTCATGTCAGTTGTAATTTTTCCTGCTCTTAATTGCTCTGTTTTCTCAGTGTAGTTTGGCATTTCATTACCTCTGTGTCCCCTTCTAGAACCAGAAATGGGTGTTTGGACCAGTGCGGGTCTAGCAGAGCTGCTGAGGTGATGTGTTAACAGCCTCTCATTGTTGTGAGAAATGATTTATTATCTCCTTTATTTCTTTTTTTTTTTTTTTCAGTTCATGATCCATAAGATGCTCTTGTTTTCTATCCCACCATAGCCTACCTTTTTTAAAGGATCTTCTAGAGATGCCTTGAGACTCTTTGCTGAAGGGTTTGGGAAAAGCCCTGTGTACTGCATCAGCCACCTGCATGTCCCTGCAGACCATGTCCCCTTACTCCATGTGCTTGTTAACTTCTTCGGGGAATTCTAACAGATTTGTTGAGCATGACTGCTCTCTGCAAAATATCTGACTCTTTCCAGGTATACAATGCACCAACTCCTTCAATCCTTTATTATATTTTCTATCAATTCTTGCATTGAAGTTAAACTCAGTGGTCTGTACCTTTGAACATTTGGTTTTTTAATGAAATGTTGAACCGTGGAAAGACAATGAAAGAAGTGGAGTATGTTTTGCATGGTGTTTTGTGGGTATTGTGTTTTTTGAGGGGTTTTGTCCCATTTTGAACTATAATGTAACAGCTTTGTTCAGAGTTGTGGGGTCAGGATTGGAAATGATGGAAGCGATGCTTGGGCATCACTGACACATCAGCACGGCGTTATCACGTTACACTGCATGACACTGCCAAATTTTACCATGAAAATTTTCAAAGCAGCGCCCTGGGGTTTACAAGATCGACTTTATCAATGGTAATAAGCTTTAATCTATTTATTGCAAGGAATAAATCAAACACTAGAACTAATGTTGACTGAAACCAAATGCTGTATTACAGTTTTAAGCCTTTCTTGTATATACAGTTACCAAGACATAGGGCTGTCTGCATGCCCAGAAAAGGAACTTTCATTTCAAATTTTAAAGATTCCAGAAATAAATTTACAAGTTGAGAAGATACTTTTGTTTTGCTCTCTACGTCTGTGTTCATTGCTCTACAAAACCCTAACAGAATGCCATTACTGCAGGCTTCTGACACCAGCATTTGTCACTAGCCTTGTATTGCAACTCTGCTTTATAGAAAATTTAATGTTAGAAGCTTATCTATATTCTCAGCAGTAGAATCTGAAATATATATATATATGCAGTCTTATAATGAAAAGCAGCTGGGAGAAAGCTACAGCCCTTCTAAATACCCATTGTGGGAAGGGCTGGCTGACATTCCAGAATCCTTTTTGTTTTGCACTGTTGGTCTCTTTCCTGAAGCACCAGGTCACGGTGGGTACCTGTGATCTTATGTGCCAGGGCTAAGAGAGCTGTCAGTCCTCCCCACTGTGGCAGCAGAAATCATTTACTCACTAAATTGTCATCTTGTTCACCAAAGGCTAGGGAAAGTCTTGTCCAGGGGTTGCTGGACTGTCAGGTGTAGATCAGCACGGTCTCCTAATTTTGTCTCATCAAGAATTTTCTCTCTGGTCCCCTATGGTGACCTTGCACGTTAAAGGGTCATTTGTTGTAGAAGAATGTGCTGGCCTCTTAATGATGAAACCTGGGCTACCTGTTTTGTGAGAGGCTCGTGTAATAGCCTCAAAGTCTTGTGATAAAATTGGAACAACCAGTCAGTGGAGGACCTGGGCATAAAATTAAATGATAATTCCACTTAATTTTGTTTTTCTCCCTTTCGTTCTGTCTGGGATTTGCTGTGCTTCACTTGCAGTTAAAAGTGAAAAAGCTTTTGCCATTCATGGAGCAGCTGTGCTCTCAGTCCTGAGCCATCTCAGGGTGGTGGCACCTGAAAGAAATAAAATTTCCACAATTCCAGTCATTTGGTCCCCAGAAGGCAGAGCCATTGAGTGTGACAGTAGCTCGACATGTTCTTTGACGTTGCTCTTGGTGGCAGGAGTAGTTTACAAGTGCAAACTCTGTGTTGCTGCCCCCGTGCTGTGGCCCCAAAAATGAGAGGGTTGGCACTGCTCACTCCTCGCTGTGCTGGGTCACTGTAGGTGTGCCTCAAGCAGCCCACTGGCATTGCTCCTTGGGTCTTGCAGCACCTGAAATTCAAGTCCAGGTTTGCTCCAAAAAGGTGGCTGCTCCATGGGACATCTTTCCAATCACATATGCCTTAATCTGGTGACAATGAAAGATGATTTCTTTTTTCCTCCACACACTCCTCTCACTAAGTTGCTTGAGCAGAATTGTGTTTGCACTCCTGTTTTCTCTCAGCACCTTAGAGGGAGTCATGGGTTTGCTTTAAGAGGACTCCCAAAGACAGATGGAAAGAAAGTTAACAGAGGCAATTGCGGATCACAAGAAGTTCAGCTGAACTCAAGATAGAGATTAACCTGCACTATTTATGCCTCCAGCCAGTGTTGGCCTGCTCCATTTAATTTCAG
Organism: Falcunculus frontatus; assembly: GCA_013398115.1. NCBI lineage: Eukaryota > Metazoa > Chordata > Aves > Passeriformes > Falcunculus > Falcunculus frontatus. Next base: position 1,629,189 of record VZRV01005702.1, on the reverse strand, counting down.
AGCTAATTGCTTGTCCTTACACTGTATTTTCTGATGGCTCATACAGGTGACCACTGGTTTCACTGTCCCTTTGTACAGAGAGTGGAAATACTATGGGGAGGTGGAAATAAGGCCTGAAGTGTGACTCATTCTTGAGTGAGGCGAGTTAGGAAGACGTTTCAGAGAAACAAGAGAAGGCAGCTCACCTGCTTCTGAGAAGGTCTAGAGCTGCATGGGAGCTGGAAGGAAATTCCTGCTGCTCAATTCATGGAGATTGCGAGAGCCCGCTTTGGGTTAGCAGGATTGCTTGTGCAGACAGTTCATGGTGCTCGAGCCTTGCTGGTGCTGCAGTGACTTGGAAGGATGACAGGTCCCAAAAGCATCAGCATCTCTGTGTGAAGAAACCCTCCAGCTTTCCTTCATCTGACTTGTGATGTCTTATGGAAAAATTCAAATGTTTCAGTGGGGAGAAACCACTGAGCTAATTTTCATCATTGCAGTGCCTTGATTTCTCACTTTTGAAGTGTGCAGGGCTGATGGCCGTGTGTGTGTGAGCACTTGCTTGTTCCAGGCTGCCCTGCCCAGCTTTTGGAGTAGGGCTGGGCAGTGCCCTGGCAGCTGCCTTGGCATGAGGTGTGTGGGATGTAAGCTGCTTTTTAAAGGTGCTGCCTGAATATTCACTGTGTGCCGGGTGCTGGAAGGTGCCTTCGATCACATCTGATCTCGCTGGGTTTCATTGCTCTTGTGTAAATAAAAAAATCGTTGCCTCAGGTTTTTTACACAGCAGGGCTGATATTGGCAGTGGTGCCTTGTTAAAATGAAGGAGTGTCTGTCTCATTACAGATAATGTGAGCCCAACCTGCATTTTCTGCTTTGTGACAATATACTGCCCCAGATAAAAGTCCAGTGAGAGTTATGTGCAAGTTCAGAACTTTAATACTGTTTCTCAAGAACTGAGAGTGTTTTCTTAGTTGCAGAGAGGTGAGAATTTTATATTTGCTTTCTTTTTAATTGTACAGTAATGTAAGAGTTGTTTCAAAGGGTAGACATGCCAAGGACAGAAACAAGGAATTACGAAATCTGATTGATGACTGGTTTTGACAATGTGATTTGCATCGATATTCTCTGGTTTTGTTTCCATACATCCTGTCAGGGTGAAGTTTGCTTTGTTCATGTTTATGGCAAATATGTATCTTTGTCTGCATTATTTTTAGAGGCTGAAATATCAAGTATATGAATATCATGTGCTGCAGATAGCAAATGCATAATTTATGCTTGTGGCTGGTTCAGGGTATTGTGTACTTTTGTAACGGCATTACCCTCTCCAAAAATGAGACAAAACTCTTGAGGCTGTTGTCACTGCAGTTAAGCAAGAATTAAAAGCAGTATTAGGTGTCCAGATCTCTGTAGCATTTACTGAAAGCAGCATGGCCAATAGCTGTAGGCACATCCAAGTTCAGATATCTAATTTGGGAGCCTCAAGGCCACATACAGTCACCAGAGCTGCCACGGAGTGATTCAAAGCTCTGAATTTAGAGCCTGATTCTCTCCTCTTGACTATGTGAGGAATTGAGTTTCTTGACTTAATGTTTAAATTAGCTGCCTAGATTGAATTGATTCTCCACCTCTCCTCTCTGCTTGCCTTTTGCTGTTTCCTGATTCCTTTCTCTTTTTTTAAAATTTTTTCTCTTTGAAAATTATCTAGTTAGTGATAATGGATATGGATAGTGGATTGAAGTGATGGAAGATATACCTGAGAAAACTGAGAATGGAAGCACTTTCCTCTTTATTGAAAAATTGCATCTTGTTTCCATTTTGAGCCTTGGTGGGTCTGGCTTTGAGTTTCAGACACTGGAACTCTGCTAGATGAGGGAGCCCCATAGCAGGAGATACACTTTCCATGTGCAGGAGCTAACTAGCTGTAATTAGGTTCCTTCTTCACCTTTTCACTCATAAATTAAATATCCTTAATTCCTTTTTTTTTTTTTTCAGGTATTTCATTCTGATTAATAAGCAAGTATGGTAATACTATTAAGCTGTTCCAGCCTCAGTGTATTTTTATAAGCATTGTGCCAGTGCTCTGCATTAGTGGTGTACCTAGAAAATAGGGGAGAGATGGGGGGAAAGTTTTGTTGTGGGGACACTATAGAGCTCCCTTGTAGTGCGATGGTTTGAGAGGAGGTGGGGATTGGTGGACATCCAGTGTTGATTGTGCATTGAAGGGAAGTCCCCAGTGCTGTGGGGGCAGTGATTTCAAGAAGCCCCAAAGGGGAAAACAGAGCACTTGCCACAGGGAAGGCAGCTGGAGGGAGGGAGGAAGGGTATCACAGTAGTTTCCTCTTAATTTTTCTCTTTTTTGTCTTGCTGGTGTCATTGAGACACTTCCTGAAGGAAAAAAAGAAATGGAGAAAGATATGGGGTTTTTTTTGGTTTTTTTTTAACAGGCTTTTTTTGTCCTTCCACAAAAGCCAGAATTGTTTTTGCTGTGTATAACTGAGATTTAGTCATGCTGTTGTATTTGGCTTGCCAGCTGGAGAGACCCAGAAGGGAGTAGCTCCTCTGCCCTAGCCTACCTCTGCAGCCTGGGCTCTTTTCCCAAGGCAGGAATGCTTTTCTGGTTATCCCATTCTGAGTTAACAGCTGAGCTCTTCTTCTGTTTGCAAAGACAAGAGTTCCTTTTCTGTCACACTCATTTATTTTGAGTAGAGATAGTGAAATCCCAATCTTCTTTTGTGTTTCCATCGGGCTGGATGACAGAGCCATCATGTTCAGGGGAAGGAGGCTCAGATAAAGCAGCTCTGGGTTACTGTGCCTGAATTCCCCTCTGCACAGTGCTCTGTCCTCTGTGGTCGAGACACAAGTGTGTGAGGAGGCAAAATCCAGATTCCTGAGCAGGCTGCAAACTGAGCAAACCATTTCTTACTTTCCTGCCTTTTTTCTCCCCAAATGGTACAAAGGCATGGAACAAGCCATGTGGAAACTGATTTGCATTTCCATTAAAACCAGATAAAAACAGAGGTGAAAGTTAACATGCAGCTTTTTAGCGAAGCTCAGAGAGTAACAGCATTGCCATTAGGATCACAGAAAATAAAGGTCAGGACACCAAAAATATTGGGATGTCAAATCAATGAAAGTTATGCAGAAGATGACCAGTCCATCCTCTGGTTCACTTTCTGTTTGCATCCTGGCTCATGCAATTTTCAAGAGTTTATTTTAGCTGTTTGCATGTGTTCTAATTTTTTTGTTGTTGTTGTTGCTTTTTAAACTGATCTAGGCCAGAAATACTGTGCATTCCCTTCAATAAGTTTTTGCTAAGCATGCCTGGTGTTTAGTGAATAATAATGATCAAAACCAGAAAATTAAATCGAGGAGTTGTCTGTTTCTTTGTCTAATTAACCCTGAGAATTATCTCCCTGTGTTACAGCCCTCTCAAGCAGGATGAGTGAGGTGCACAGGTAGCTTTAGTGATAACATGGTACAAGCAGCTTAGAACATGTTTTGATGGCTCTTTAGTATTTTGGATCACTAATACTTTTTTGGCAGCATCGAATGTGGGGAATGCATAATCTTTCTGAGCAGCCAATTAAAATAATGACTTGGATGGCAAGTTCCTCTCCTTTTTCCTCCTGTGTATGGCTGTACCCTTCCCATCAAAGAAGTTGTATCTTAATTGGCAATCCCCCTGCATCTGCTCACTCCGTCACCCCCTACAGAGAGGCACAGGGCTTAATTAAAAGGAGTTTGTGTTTGTTTATCTCTGGAATTTCACTTGTGCTTTTGTAGAGGTTTCAAAGGCAGATGCGTTTGTAGAGACCTTGCAAAGTAATTAATCCTGTAATATTAATACTTTAGGCTGAGTTCAAGAGATGAGATGAGAAGAAGCCCCAAAGTTGCCAAACTCAGTATGGGTGTTGGAAAGGGACCCACCAGAGGAGCCAGTCCTCCTGTGAGGGTGATAGAACCCCCATGAAGTGTGGTGGTTTTGCTGCACCATTCCTCCAGTGTGCTTCTCCTTCTGAAGGAGTGGTTGTTTCTGGAAGGGGCAAGGTAAATCTGTCATCAGAGAACCTTTAATTTGTGGCTACTCAAATGAACTTTACATAGGGGAATGTTTACTAATCACGAAAAATACTGAAATCAGCAGTTCATGTCTTCTAAGCCTGGAGTTTTAGAACACTGTCTCAGGCACTTTGGAGTTATGTCTCGTCTTTAAGTCTCTAAATTACTTGCAGAGGACTGCATACTTTTGTCATCAAGGTTTTTGTTAAAATCACCACCGAAGTGCAGTGGGATCCCCTGAGACAAATGTGAAGTTCTTCACTTGGCTTCAGGTACCAGTGGTCTGGAAAATACTGCTTTTCATTTTAAGAGAAAATGAGCTGAATGAGGTTCTTGGGAGCAGCATTTTCCCAATGCCATGGTATTTTTGCTACCTCATATCCTTCCTCTTGTTCTGCCCAAAGGAAGGCACATTGCCGGGGATCAACTGGCTGGACTTTGGGAACTGCTTAGAGAGCACAGTCATCCTTCCAGGCTCTTGCTAGGATTGGACTGACCTTGAGCTGGGAAAGCTGCTCTCTTACCCACGTCTTGCCCATCTCTTCTCAGGCCAGGTTCTGCTGAGGGGTTCAGCTTCTGCCATGCCAGATGTTCTATGGCTTCAGCCCTCTGTGAAGCTGAGGGGTGTTAGTATTTCACACCACTTGGATTTAGCAGATGCTTAAAATCAGATGATAAAATGTCTAATCATTCTGAATTGGGTTTCTTCCCTCTCTTATTTTTCCCCCTGCCAGTGGCTTGTTTGCCAAGGCTGAAATAAAGGCAGTGGTGGCACAGTTGTGACTGGTAGCAGCGCCACATACATATTTCATAAACTCATAAGGGACAGTGTTGGAGTTTATCTTGCATGAAACAATGCTGACATCCCACGATTGGAACCGTGCTACGTCGATAGGCAAGGAGTAGTTGTGCATAACTGTGACTGCTCTGGCATGGTCTGAAATGTGTGCAAAGTTAGAAATGTCATTTGAATAGAAAGCTGCTGAGTGTTTGGGATTGACTCAGTGATGTCCTTTCACATTGACTTTCAGGGCGCTTGGCACAAAGCTGCGGTTTAGTCCCTTCTAGACTTTGGCAGTGCTGGACCACGAGCACAGCACGCTCAAGGGGACAACAACAAAAAGAAATATTGAGTTTATGCTGGTGGTATGCGCCAGAAATAAAGCTGCTGGATAGGTTAGGGAGAGTTGTAGTACTTACTCTACCTCCACTGGTTCATTAAATACAATGAATCTAAGGAAAAAGGTCGCTCTCCTGCTTTCCCTTAAGTTCAGAGTGATCTTGCTAAAGTGGACCTATATTGAGCTCTCTGGTGTGTGGTAGGAGCAGGGATTGGAGCATGAAGTAGAAAGTATTTAGATATGATGTACTGTAAGCTGCATTTCTGCTCCCCTGAGCCAGAGAATTTAACTGCATGTCTAATGTAGTTAGTGCAGAGGCAAATCAGTCCCTTGCTGTGCTCACTCGGGTGGGGGGAGGAGGAAGTCAGAAATCAAAACATGAATTGGCTGAAATTTTGGTGGCATTTTCAGTTTTGTTTTTTGTTTGTTTGATTTCTGGGATTTGTGGGGATAGGGTGTAAAGAGAAGCTCTTCTGGAGTGGAAGTGCTATAAAAGGAATAGGAAACCATTGAACAAATGGATTTTCTGTTTGCTTTATGCACTCTGCTTTTCAGTTCCATTAGGACACATTAGACTCATGAAGGTGACCAGCGAAATTGTCTTGACAAAAGATTTCTGCAAGGAGATAAAAATAAATAAGTTAGCAAAGAGTGACTGGAAAGACCCTACCAATTACCAGTTCTTCAACCTCCTTACTTAATTTTCTTGTGAGCTGATAGGATAGGAGGAGGAGGAACACACCTTCATCGGAATGCTGCACAGGAGAACAGGGTTGCTATTAAAAGCCCAATAATGACTTGTATCGGTTTATGCAGATTTGCTCTGCTGGGTTACTCTGTGCCTGGCACTTGGCAAAGCACAGATAACATTTAAATCAGGCAGTAAGTGTAATTAAGTACTACCCTTCAGCGCATCTCTCCTTTTAAGACATTTTTATACACCGTGATTTAGAATATGACAATTGGGTGAGATTAAAGCAGCAAATTGTGCCTATAAAACAAGCCCTGAGAATAGCAAGGGACTGTAAAATTTTATAAAGGGGAATACAGCACATGCCTCCAATCCGATAAAACTTTTGTGAGCTGGGAGATTAACTATGAAATACAAATAAGATGATACAGTATGCGTAGCGTTCAGATTGTAAATTACTTGTTATTGTAACAACTTATTCCTTCTACCCAGAAGATTTCTTACTTAACTTTTCCAGGAAATCTCGCAGTGTCACTGATTCATTAACTGCGGGAGGTGTGGAGAGAAGGTAGGAAGTCAGACAGCAGCGATGTCCCTGTAGGGAAAGCAGTGGTGTAAATGTAGCGCAAAAGATCATCTGTGCTGAAACACATGCAGTCAAGCTTGTGATTGGTTTCTTCCTCAGCTTCAGTGGAGTTGTATTTGCAAAGAGAAAAAAAAATCCTTACCTTATTTCAAATCCTTAATAAGACTCATTGGAAGGTTTTCTTGGGGAACAAAAACATTGATTTATGTGAGAAGTCTAAAATGTTTTCTGTGGTGCTTGACTGTGTTTGGCCGATTGGGTTCTGCTGCACTTTGAGTGCATCTGAGCATCTTCATCAGCTTCACTTGGCACGCCTGAAGGAAAAGGCTCTGAGCCTTTTAGAAACTTCTTACTTAATTTGTAGCTCTCAAACCTTGTGGGCCACAAGTCACCTGGGCACATCACACCGAGGCTGTCACTGATAGCAGGTGAAAGGCAGTGACTCCCGTGGTATCACTGGTCCCGGAGGCTTCTGCTATTCATCAACCGTTGTGTTATGGCATTGCCCTTCACAGTCTTATTGATCTCACATATTCTCCCTTTCTTTTCTGTTCACACTAATCCTCCCTCATTCAGTCTTGCAATGCTTTTTTAAAATTTTTAAATTGATTTCTTAATTGCCCTTAATTGATAACTTCATTGTCTTTTATTAAGAGCCGTAGAGCCTGAAGATATTCAGCTTAAATGTCTGATGAAGGCATGCAGAACCCAAAAGCCTGCTCATTTCTTCCCAGCTGTATTAGCTGTACAGAGAAATTGTGTTGCATTGAGCCCATTGCATGTCAGTCACGTTAAAAGGAAGATTGTGCATGTGGAACAGGGAGGAGGATGATGGTTGGATTTCTTAGTGTCTAATATTCTCTGACCACCTTTGCTCTGCATAAAAGAACCCAAACAACTTTATGACACTTAGTTTTAATGATGTATTATATAAGGAAATAGTAAAACTGGAAGGAGAGGTTTGAATTATTCTGGAGGAGAGTATTACATTTCAGTAATAGGACAGTTGGGTTTTAAAGGCCGAGCATCACCGCATTATGAACAAAATATAAGGCCAAGCCACGGACAAATAGCAGAGTGAGGAAGGAAATGGAGAAGAAATAAGTGGGAACCTCTGGTGAAAATGCAGCTGCAGGGGCAGCCAAGCATTTTGGGGGCACATGTCATGTTCAGCCCTTGTTTTGATAGGGGTGATGTTTATATATGTGTGTTGCTTTTATGTTTGACTTCCTTTTGACTTTTGGATTTATTATTCAGTGCCATATTTATGTTTGAGATTGTTTTGATATTGTTAGGGAGATGTCAATATTTCTGAATCAACATTAAAAACGTTTCTGGTTTATAGAAATGTCGACCTTTTCCTCTTGCTTGGTTTGAAAAGTCAGTTCAAAATGGCAAGGTTTTGTACAGAATGGAAATTCCCTTTTCTGTGTGAAGCAGGTACAGCCAAAACAGGTGCTCTTGTCCCACCACTGGTCCCATCTTTCATCATATCTTGTTTTCCTGGGGAAGATGGGAATTTGCTTCTCCAAATCCTGTTGCTGCTGGATGTCCAGGAAGGTCCTGGGTTTGTTCACTGCTGCAGCTGCTGCTGCAGTTCCCTCAAATCACACCATCAGTGTCTTGCTGAATCAAACCAGAACAGTTAAAACATTTCAAAACATCTGTAGGAAGTCATTAGCATAGAAAAGACTCTTGCAAATGGAAGTCCCAAATGTTCTAGGCGGTGTTCTGACAAGCTGTCAGTGAGCAGCGCGTGTCTCCTGGTCCCGGTGGGAAGGCGGCTGCCTCTCGCACCCCTGCACCACGGCTGCTGCAGGCAGAGCCCTGACAAACTCCAGCCTGGGTCTCAGTTCACACTGGACCTGATCCACCTTGGCCTCCTAATTTGCCCAGCAGCTGAATTCACAGCTCATTGAATCAATGCTCAGGTAAGTTTTTCCCCATGTGATGACATCGCTACCAATTTTTGCCCATCCCAGTGTCCACACTTCTTTGCTGTTTGTTTGAGTGATACGAACCCACAGCCTTTCATTAGACGTGTTCTAATGGAAGCTTTTGGTGATGATAAACTGGTCTTTGGGATTTTGCCTCTACTGTTCATATGTTTGTTGGTGCCTGTGGTCTGTACCAGAGAATTACCCAGCCCATAGTGAACTTCAGGGTGAGCTGGACCACGACTGAAACCGCAATCTGAGAGTTGCCTGTGCTGACTTTTGACTGGGACCAGAATCCTTTAGTATCTAATTTTTTTCTCTATTTTTACGCAGGTTTTGCTGGTACCTCTTGTTGCTTTTTCTGCCTTTCAGAAGCATCAGCTCAATTTTTTGCATAAGAGCTTGTAGGGAGTTAGCACAGAAACTAGTAGAATATTTGTTCTATTTGGAATGCGAAGAGCCTCATCTCAGAATTTGATCTATAAGCTGTATTTGACTTATCTGTATACTTTAGTATTAAGATTTGTTTTCTTGTTTGAATTGGTTTATAATTGGTCTATTGGGATGGCCGTGCTTGTTGATTAAAAACCAGAAAAAGCAAAATAAGGTATTTTCTTCTCAAAGTAATGCTTATCATTTTTTAAGTTTACATTTAAAGCTCCTGAGAGTGAAGAAAATGGGCAGAGGTTAAATAAAGTGAATTGCTCTGCTTTAACTTTGGGGAAAATGTGCAGCTTTAGGAATGCCAGTATTCCACCTCAGGTAGGGATTTGTAGGTCCAACCCTGTTAGCATTAATGGGCGTTAAGCAAGCAAATCCTCTGCTCATAGATGGGGAAAATGGAGCTATTAATTGAAACTGCTGCTCAGCAATGCAAATGGTTATTTTCAGCTTTCCTGAGCAAGCATTTGAGCACTTCTGTGTTTGGGAATACTTTTTAATATTACTTGGCTGTGCTGCTGCTCTGACTGTGACTCCTGTTTGGGCTGAAGAGTTACATTAAATGCATTTGGGGTGTCCTCTGTCAGCTGGGCCGTATGAGGAGATACCACATTACTTATCCTGTGCTACATCAAAGGAGCTTCTGACTTGTGAGTGATGGACTGATGGAAACTCCACTGTGCTGATGTGTGGTGTGCACCCCAGATAGCTTTTCCTGCTCCCCTGAAGCCATCCTCCCTTAAAGTATTTCATGGATTCTTGAAGCAGTTGTGTTGCTTGAGGAAAGACTTGGGATGTGATGGTTCTGAAAAATGTCAGTGTCAAATTGTCTAGCATGGTCATTCCTTTACATACAGCAGTGATTTGTCAGGGATTCTTGCTTACTTAAAGACTTAATTAACTTAGATCAAGCATAACTGTTATATTATTTTAAAAATTTAAGAGGATTAAGACTAAAAATACCGATGGCTCAGGTGTTCTTTGGCTGAAAAGCCAACAGCTAATGTGATTTGTCATTGTGAGCTTCACTTGTCTCATACAAATTATTTTTGGTCTTTCATTCTCTGTAACACTGTAGCTTTTGGCAGGTTTTTGTCCTTTGAGATATTTCTGCGTTAAATAATGTATTCCAGTAAAACCTGAATAGGTGGTGTAGCTTGGTTGATAGTTGATTTGTGGATTAGGTAAATAGGTACAGGAAGTATACATGAGGCATGATATTAAGTCAGAACTTAAGGAAGAAGTTACTCTGTTTTGAGATCTATTCTTGAAAGCTGCTGCATTAAACCTTTGTGCCCCTCCCCAGCCCAGAAAAAACATTCCATGTTTGTGGGGGTTTTTTTGTTGGTTTTTTTAAATTATCATGTGATGGTGGGGATGAAGCTTTTTCTGAGTAATTCCCTTTACTGTCTGCATTTCAGTGATAAAACCTCTATTCAGTGCTAGACTGTGAGTCCCTTGAAGTCACCAATAAATCATTTCTCTTAAATAACTGCTTTATTATTAACGGTCGTACTAAGACTGACTTCTGTAATCATATAAAAAACATATTATATGTTTCTGGGTAGAACAATGGCAGCAAAATGTGCTGCTGGATCTTCAGGGCTCAGTGCTGCTGTGAGTGACTGGATTCAGAGGAAGGAAAGGAAGCACAAATGAATGTGGTATTTGCATCCTTAATAGTCTGCTTTTCTTTCTTATTAAATAAGTCAGATGTTAGTTGAGGTATTATGATATTATCGTGTATTACCTACCTACCGCTAGAAATTAAAGTGATGTTGTTGTTCTCTAATCTCTTTTGGAGAAGCTGTGTTTGGAAATATGGGTCATTAAAAGCACAGAAGGTAATCCAACAACCCAGACAAGTGTTTTGGCACACTTGAGTTCACTGGATTTTATTAACACTAGTTGTTACCTATCACATGAAGACAAAATTATTTTTACCTTGGACTCTCTGATGAACAAATCATGGACTAACTTGACAGTGCTGGGTTAATGGTTGGACTCGATCATCTCAAGGGTCTTTTGCCACATAAAGGATTCTGTATCTGTTTCAAATGAGTCCCTCTTTAAATGGCTTTCCTGTAAGATTGAAGGCAAACAGCAGTAGGTCTGGGGAAGCATCCTGGCCCATAATCTCATGTGCAGTTTTTCTGAAAAAAATCCTTGTTACGTGCAAGCAAAGCATCAGCATTTTATACTTTTTTACATTTGAACATGTTTATTGTATACTTTTTTTACATTTGAGCAGCTATGTCTGGGCAATGAGACTGGGGTGGAAAGGAGAAGAAATAAATGTGTATCTCATCTCAGAGCAGCCTTGGAACATGAGAGGATGGAAGAGGCATTAGGAGTATTGGGAGAAAGAAAACACAGTGGAAAGTAGTTTTGGAGTTTACATCGGTGCCATTAAACCTGAAAAAAGAAATTCCTTCTTGTGCTGTGTGCTTGCTCCTCAGGCTGTGCCTCTCTGAAGAGGCATCTGGCAGAGTGAGCACTGTCTGGGTGTCTGTGCAGGTCTTACTGTGCCATCGAGAGTGAGCCACAAGCATAGGACCAATATTGAAAGCAAATATGGATGGCTCAGATGGATTTCCTGCCTGGAGGAGTCTGAGAGAAGAGTGCAGCAGGTTATCTGTTCTGTCTCCAAGCCATACTTATTTCCTGTATGGAAGCGTATTTCATAATCTTCAGCTGAAACGTGAAATAAAACTGCACCTACATTTGGTTCAAAATAAAGTTATTTATTATCATAATCACTGCACTGGGGCTGAGTGGTCAACATTTCTGGGAAGTAATGTTTGGTTAAAAAAACCCTCTCCTTGAATGTGTTGAAGACTAATAGTCAGACTAGCAAAAGCCTTAGTGTGTCTGTACTTAATGCCAAATCAAACAGACCAAACTATTCCTTCTTCTCTTTATCAGTGTTGCTTAAAATTAAACGAGTCGTTCTTGTCTAATCGTTGGTGCACACAGGGACCAGCTGTTCTTCCTCCTCATCTTAGTCACTTTACACATTTGATGGTGGTTCTTTCATGCTTTCCTGGTCTTCTCTTTTCTACACTGCTTGTTTGGTTATTTGTTTCATTTAACATGAACTAGCATGTTGGTGTGTTCGGAGTGCCTTCTGCTGTTCTTCCCCTGGTTTGACCCTATCTGTTTAATGAGCAGTACATGAAACTGAACACTGTGTGCCATCCAAAGTTGCCTCGGTGCTTAGGAGATGTTTTGACATGAAACAGGGCTTAGATGACTCCTATGTAGTGTTTGTGTTAGTAGCACTTCAAAAAAAGTGTGATCCTAAGCACTGCAAAGAATTTGAGCTGTAGTAGTCCAAAGGCTCAATATTCCACAATCCCTAGGGAGGAGAGGGTCTCCAGAACCTTAAATCTCAGGTGGGAGGTTGGGTATGTCTTTTCAATCCAAGTACCTATATGTTTTTCACAATAGAGAAAAACTCACCTGGCAGTTCTGTTGTTGGGTTTATAATTTCTGCTTGAGCCAGAACATGGTGTTCTAAAACACATCCGCCCTCTGCTTAAACCAATGCCATGAAGAAACATTTCCAAAAGGATCATTAAAAAAAAAAAGGGGAGGGGAAGACATCCCATCCTTGCAATTACTCAGTGCCTGTCTGTACCCCGTGGGGTGGCTCAGGACAACTGGCAGTGTGTTAGCAACTACACCAGTCATAAACTGAAGAGAAATGGACATTTTTGAGCCAAGAAAGCAGAACTGCAAGTATGTTTATTTTCAGAGGGATCATAATGCCAACTGGCAGACCAAACTTGGCTAGGTGAAGGGTGTGGTGCGGCTGCAATAAAACACAAGGATACTGAATTTAGCAAAGGAGCGACAGGAATTATCACTGGTATTGTTGCTGGGGAGTACAGATGGGGTCTGGCATTTTATCAGCATAATCTTAGTTTCAACTTCATGAATAAAATTTAATATAGGGAGCTTGGAATAGCCGGTGCTGGATTTATACCCAGAGTGCAGGTACATTTAATTTCAGTAAGTACATTGTGCTCCTCCTCATCATTTGTGTAATTTGAATGTTAACTGTTGTTTAGCCATCAGGTTTTAATCTTTCATAGAATTTCTCTGGCATAAATTATATGTTACAGTATTTTCTTCCTGTGTAAGATTCTCCTCAAATAAAAACATGGATTAGTTTTCGAACTCTTGGTGAAATGTCTGGATATGTTAGATGGGCAGAATTTGTCCAGTAGCTTGTTTATCAAAGACTGGAGTCATACTGTAAATTTTTATTCTTATGTTTTGACAGTAATTTGGACTTGACTCTGGTTAATGCAGGTCTGCACAGTGACAAGACTGTATGGGGACAGGCTTGCAGTGCTCTGTGCTTTGGCACGACCCACTGCCCACGGGGAATTTGCCATCTCTGGTGTCAGAGGGTGTTTCTGTGAAGGGCATTCACAGACTGGTTTAGGGGATGCTGCTCTGGGATTAACTGGGAGGCAGCTCCAGTCATGACGCACATGTCACAAGATGAAAACTTGGCTCCAAGCTGCTGCTTAAATCTATTTCCAAATTCACAGTGGTTCTGCAAAGCTCTAAATCCCACCGATTTCCCTGGGTGTGTTCCTCTGCAAAATTCTGAGTGAACTTGCTCCCTGAGTCAGTGGAGCTGAGCAGATTGCAGGAGGATGAGACACCTGGCTGGATCTCCTCCAGAGCAACAGGGCTGAATCCTGGCAAAGTTTCCCACGTCTTCACTGGGGGAGTGTTGAAGGCTCAGGGAGTTTGCTGCAGTTCTGTCCCGTCATTAAAAAGGATAGTCAGAAATAGAGGGAATCTGCTCATGCACTGGAATCCCAAACAGAACAACTGCACTGTCCTAAAGAAAAGAGGATTGCAGACCCCGAAGGCAGAGTGGTAATCTTTAGGAAGGATAATCAGCTTTTGTGTTAGCCATCATCAGCCCAGAGGAACAGTATTTGCAGTTCACCTGCACTTCAGCCAGTAGGTATCAGTGTATGGATTTAATTGGAATTCAGTTGATGAGAACATTAGATAACTGAAGAGCCTGTAGGTACAGCTCACACATTTCAGGTTGAAAGAGCAGGTTTTGTAAAATTCCCACCTAGCTGTTCCTACCTGGCAAGTTCTGTAAAAATATTTTTAGACTCTTAAATAAGACTTCACAGTGCTCTTCATATGTGAGAGAATTTCTTCTAAGCAGACCATTTTCCTAATGATGGCTACTCTATGGCACTCTGCTTTCAGTTCCAGAATGCACACGGCTCAAAAAATGCATTTTAACTGTATTTCGTATGTTTTAAATTGATTATTGGTACCTTTGAGCATTCTGGAAAAGGACTTTTTCCATAGTGCAGATGGGGAAGAGAAGAAAAATACCTGAAAATGAAACATTCCTATGAACCCAGTGACAGTACGTGGTGTCTGGTTTTGACCTCTTCTAACCCACATCCCTGCGCTCCTATCTTTCTTTTAGATTCTCCTCTTTTCTTCAGTAAAGCTCATCACAGGAAGACCTTTGGAGGAAATCTCTTTTGTAATGTAGATCTTTGAGGGCTGCAAGAGAAGTGGTGTGGGATGTGTGCCATAGTGGAAGATCAGCTCTGGGTTCATACCAAGCTTGCAGTCCTTTTTAACCCTGTGAGTTACTGGGTTTCACAACTCGGTGCATGTGGGCGTCACGCTTGTATTTAATGTTTCCGCCCGTGAGAGGTTGGAAATTCTGTACTGGAAGGTCATTGCTGATTTTACTTATTTATGATTGTGTGGTGGAGCACTTCTCCCAATGCAGTTACTGCTCTTTTGTCATACTGGCATCCGTGAGCAAGACTTTTATTTCCTTGTGCCAAGTCTTGTCCTGGTGCACACTGAGAGATGCTCGCTCCCTTTACAATGTGCGTGGGAGGAGTTGTGGAGAAGAGGCCTTGCCCAAAGCTGGTTATTGGCAAAGCCAAACCCCTTCCATTGGGGAATTCACTCATGCTGGTGACTATGGGAACGCATGGAAAAACATCATGGCCAGGGAGCAAAGCCCCTTTATTGAGTGAGTCACTGATTCCCCATGAGGATGCACAGCTGTCCTTCAGCCTGCCAGCTCCACTGGCAGTGTACTGTGTTTTCAGCTTGGTGAAGGTGCAACTGCTGAATCTCCCAGAGTCCCAGTCACTGCTCAGGGATCAGTCCCAGGGAGGGAAGGAAGGAGGTCTGGTGCAGATGTAGGTTCCTGTGTAGATCCCAGCCCAAGGGGATCCCTCCTGTTGCCCTGAGTTCCACCAAGGTCTTTTTGTTAGTGCTGCACTTTCATTCCTTGCCTTTTGGCACGCTTAAATCAAATTAAAGGCAAGAGCAGAGTTCCAGCAGACTTCTGGTTTAGGTCTGGTCCTTCATCATTTACAGTCTAAAATGCCCTGTAGGAAACTAATGCTTTATGTAGACCAACTGCAGTCCCATTTGCTACACAGATAATAATAAACCCTGAGATTAGTGAAGGTTCTTTTCTGAATTAAAATATCACTTTGGGGAAAAGCTGTCTGTCTTCACTTGCTGTTGTGCATAGTCAGTGTCTTTTCCAGCTTGAATTTCTGCCAGAGCTCTGGCTTAGGGTTTTCTGCTGACCCTTTACAGGTTCTTATTAGTGTTGCTTGGGTGCACGGAGAAACTGCAGAGTGCTCTTTGAGGGGAGTTGGGATTAATAAGATGTAGTAAGAGAGAGTCCAGCAAAGGTTTGATTTAATGGGACAGTATTGAGAACTGCAGTAATTCTTGAACTGTGGATTGCTTTCTTTTAGATGTGGCTGTGGTAACTTGTTATGCTAAGAATTCCTCCCTCCCCCTCCTTTTTTTTTTAAAACTTATTATAGATACTGAGCACAATTTTAGAACCTAGGCCCACTTCAGTGTAACAATTCCTTGGGTAAGTATCTGGCCTCTAAAATAGAAATAAAACCTCAAACCCCTCTTGTGCTGTTTGACCGGTAAAGTGGCCTCGCCTCTCAGCTGCGTGCCTGGATCTTTACCCTGGGGCAATGCTGTAGTTTTGAATCTAAGAGAACACTGAATGTTTTTTCCTTTCTAGAAGAGGTGTTTTTTCCTTTCTAGACCCATCCCTGACTGCACAGCCCATGAATAGTGCATGAAAGTTTATTTGCTTGTGTGTGGGAGGGATCTTCACTTCCCATTCAACATTGGTCTTACCCTTTCTCTTGATTGTGGCCCTTTTTCCTCTCCTCTGTCTTTTTTGTGCACCTGAGCAGGACATGAATTCACTTGCTTTTGCCCATCAGGGGGACTTTCCAAGCTCAGTGTTTCACTCATTCCTGAATTTGGCTTGATACACATTTTGTTGTCTTAACCTGTTGTTGGGGGCACCGAACCACTGAGGTGGTGTTGAACAGCACAGAGGGGGCAGATGTTTCTCCACGAAGGAACGGGGGTGGTTGAAGAGCATCTAACCAGTGAAAGTGGGAAAGGGCTGTGGCTACGGGCCCTGCCTTCACAAGAGATCTGTTATTTTCTTTTTGGCCTCACAACCAGCGCACGTTGCAGGCACTGGTACACCCCTGAACATGAGATTGATTGACTTCTTGGAGATGCACCTGCATTCCAGCATATGGAACCAGCACCTTTTCATTTAGGTGGCAGTCTTAGCTTCAGTGTGGGTGAGGGGAGGCTGTGAATTTAGAGCCAAATGAGTTGGAGAAGCTCTTTTTTAGTATGTGCAGAATTAGTTTGATTGATCATATTTGACACCAGTCAGGGAAAAGAGAGGTATTTCAGGCTGAGAGAGCAAGAACACATTCCAAGTTGGTTTTCTCTTCTGTATTCTCTGAATATGATGAATATTTTTTTCCCCTCAGCTGTCATAGTCTTCTAATAAATGCTTTTCCTCCATTAAATTTTTAAAAATGAGATTCTCTCTGTAACAAAATCCACAGTTTGAAAATAACTTCTGTGATGTACTTTTATGGTGGCAATTTCAAAGCCTGTGGAGATGGTGCCGGAAGATGCTTCTAATCTAATAATGAAATGTGTATAGCACACATGGAGAAGAGAGGAGTAGCTGGAATCAGCTTATTTTTCTTTTCTTGTTTTCTTGCTTCTTCAGCTATTTCTGGTATCTTCCCCTTTTAATTGCAGGACAGAGCTGAGGAATGTAGAATAGTAGCTGTCAGAACTAGAAGAAAAGGTCTGTTTCTATAATCTTGTGGCTTCTTCTGATTCAGAAGCCTGCTGGAATCACTGCATCCTCATTTCAGAAAAGAACAGCATAGTCTGCTTCATCTCTAACTGCTGTCAAATGTTTAAGCTTTCCTTTCCCCAGCCCTCACTCAGAACATGTTTTCGCCTCAGCTGGGGATGTTATTACTAACTGATGAACAAACCTGAATACTGAACGTGGCGAACGATTGACGTTTTTAAAGTTAATCATAGAAACTCTTCATCCAGCAGCTGCTGAGGCTGCTCTGGATGCTGATACCCCATCTGATGACAGCAGTGAAGGGCCTGTACAGTGTCAGCTTGACACGAGTGGCTATAAAATGGCCAAAATAGAAATTTGATTCTCGTGACATGACACTAAGTCATCATTTGTGTCGAGCAGACTTCCTTGACTGGGAGACTTAACAAAAGACACATTCCTGCTAATACCTGCACACCCTGAGTGCTGTAGTTTGAAGAACTCCTCTTGCACAGAGCTTAAAACACCACATTAGTAAGAAACTGTCCAATTAATTGAACAAATTGCATCAACTGTGTTTTTTTTTTTTTCTTGTTTTCTCATTTTGATGCATTTATGTGTTTCTGGAGAAAGAAACTAACTGCTTTGGCACGGGGTGTGGGGGTTTGGATGCAACTTGTAATATTTGGGATGAGCAAAAAAGTCATTGCTGCATTTGGAAATGCAATTCATTCAAGGAGAATTAGGCTCCTAACCCTGTTTGGAAACACACTCTGGTTTCTGAAGCCTTGCTCGATGCCTGCACTGCAGGCTCTGCTGTGGCTGTCACCATTCTGTGCTCTGCTGACCACAGCACTGACACCTGGCCTCTGGTCCTGTTTTCTTGACCCAAATCTAGCACTCTACTTTTTGAATAATTCAACATATCTGCTAGACAAAGATGTTGAATTTTCTCAAGCTCCCATCTGCAGGAATGGCAGAATCTAGTGAAGGAGTCCAGACTCCTTTCACTCATCCTTACTGTTTGTGGTGGGACAGCCCAGTCTCATGAAGTAGCAAGTGAGATTTTGCTCTTCTTGAAAGCACAATTCAGGTTGGTTTTGTTGCTGTGACTTGGTATGATTTCCTTGAGCTGTGTTGCTGTTACTTTGCAGCCTGCCCCAATTCTCCTTTAGTTTCTTTTGATTTTGAACTTCTCTTTTGCTCTCTAAGATCTTCCCTCAAAGAAGGGAAGGGTGAGGTCACTTAGCAGAGAGCGCTGTCAGCTCTCACCGTGCTGGGAGCAGATGCTACCTCAGGGGCTCTCTTAAACCCCACTAAACAGGGATTTAAGTGTTCTTTACACACACACTTCAGATCTACTGACCCTGCAGCACACAAGTGTGAAGAGGAATTGAAAGGGTTAAATTTGTACTTGATAATGTGGATTTTTAGTATGCACCAAAATGAGCTGCTTCTCTGAGAACAGGTGCTGTTGGGACACAAACCCTTACAAATCCCAATACTTTCTAGGGTAGCTGTTTGCCCCTTAATTCTCATTTTGATGAAGACTGCCTATTATGAGAAACAACTTAATTAGTGACCCTCTTCCAGTATTGTGTAATCCCTTCATCTGTATTTAACTTTCATCTGCTGGGATGTTTGAAAAGTAGTTTGCTGTAGTGACTGGAGTGGTGATAAGACAGGAGGCTTTTAGGTGAAGTTTCAAGTGGTTTTTCACCTTTCACAGAGCCTTGCTGATGTGAGGGCTAAGGGTCATTAAGAAAGTAAATGCATTTTCAACTGCCCCATTTTTACTTTTAAAAGTGTTTCTCTCATGAAGCCGTGGGCTGCACATCTGTTAATAACATCCCTACACGGAAACAAGTTCTCAGTTACACCTCAGTTAGAGAGGACAAATCAGCTTTTTTGAGGTTTGCCTCCTTCTGTAAACTGTTTGACACGATCTGATTTATTTTGTGATAGCAAAGACTTTCAGTGGTTAATTGCATCAGTTCTGGGGGGCAGCAACTTTGAGGTTGTTAATATATTCAATTGTATTTATGAGCCTAAATACCTAGAAGGGGCTCAAGTACAAATCCCATGAACCCCCCCAATGGAAAAAGAACCATCATCAAAACCACAAAGCCTTGCCTTTGCCTTCTAGAAAATGTTCTTTTTGCTATACTTATACATGTGTCCTAAGCTACTTTTTATATTTAAAATTGATCACTTTAGAAAGTCCCCATGTGATTAAAAAAAACCAAACCAAAACCTAAAGAACTAATCCTAGACATCAGGGTAACAAATCTGGAGGATTAATACATACTTCTTAATTTCAAGCTTTATAATTCAGCATATGTAGGTTTTTTGGTACTTTTTTTTCTGGCCAGACTTAGCATCTTTATTCAATAACTGCTGTCAGAGTGGGATTTGCTGAGTACTTTCAATAAGAGCGATACTGTTTTATTTCTGCCCTGGTGTTCTGGGACCACATCTTGGTGTTTGAGGCCACATCTTCCAGGAATTTTATACAAGAAGCAACAGAAAAGAGTACTTATCTAACAGAGCCACAACTTCACTGTCAACTATAAAAGAAGAGCCAGCAGATTCTAACTTAGGTTAAAAGTCAGCTGCGAATAGAGGCAGATATTCCCGTAGGCACAGGGCATCTCTCTGAAGAGAAATTGTTGAAAATGCAAATAGCTGAAAGAGAACTCAGTGTGATTGCTTTGTGTTTCACAGGTGCTCTGGTTTCATGTGCCCCAGGTCAGCTCTCAGGAGATTTACAGCCAAGATTTCAGGAAGACCTACAGCAACTTTTCAAATGCCCTCTTCAAAATCCTCCTGTTTGCTTTGCAGGCAGAGTCACTCCTGTGAAGGACTCCTTCAGGGGCCTGGATAACAGATGCCAGTATGGCCCCCTCGTGCAGCCTGACAGCCAGGGCAAATACTAGAGAAGAAGAAAAGCAATTTTTAATTTTTTTTTTTTTTAAATTTATTATTATCTCCCAGCTCAGAGCTGTCACATTAGCTCTTCCAGTTGTGAAGGCATCCTTGACAGGGCATCACATCTTAATAATGCCAAACATCATCTTCACTGTAGCTCTTACAAGTAGGCAGGGGCTAATAATCAGTTCAGACTCCATTGGGAGGCCATCAGCTGGATGAGGAACAATTGACCTTTCAGGAGGAGCTGTACAATTAGAGGCAAACTAGATAAAAGTACAGACAAGGTAGAGTGAAATTGGAAAGCAGCATATTTGTATCAGATAAGAGCAAGAGGATGCTGGGACTTCGGTTCTCTCCATCTTCAGGCAGAGAAAATGCATCTGAAATCTACTTTTCAGGAGGTGGGCTCACCACAACTGTATGCTCAGAAGAGTGTGATAAAATTAATGACTGTCCTCCTTCAGTTTGATGATAAATCCACGTGCCAGTGGAGAAGCCAGTCACACACACCATTAAACTCCCTCTTCTTACTGGCTTGACTTGACAAAACAGTTTCCTATGTCCCTGCTTCACATCCAAGGCAATCTAGAAGTTCACAGAAGTTCGCTCAAAATTGTTATTCAATTTCATGCCTCCTATTTGCCTCTCATTTCTTGCTCAGGGCATAGCAAATGAGGATAGATTTGAGGAGAATGAGCAGAGTGAAAGCACGGGAAGCTGAAAGTTGGAGTCTCCAGTTGAGAGACTCTGAGGTTTGGCACAATGTAAAGGCCAAAATGAGCAGGGGCCATTGGTGTCTTTCAGAGACTTTTGTGGTCCTGGGCTGAAAAAAGGAAAGGCGGGAGAAGCAAACAGCCAGCAGAGAGCTGTCCTGATAGGCAAGAGCAATTCCACCAGCAGTTGCTTAATGAGCAGAAAAATCATTGATTAGCTTAGTGTAGTGGGCAGACTAGAGAAGAAAAGCTCTTGAAATGAGACTTAGAGCAAACTGTTTGCAAGATACCATTAAAGTCTGTCTGGTCTTCGATCCTGAATTTGAGGAGAGGAAAGGGGTAGTTTAAAGCAGGGGTCTGATGCCTTGAAAGATTTCAAGTCGAAGTGGAGGGGTGGAGGGGCAAAGATGGAGAGAGGTTCACAAATACTGTTCATGACATTTTATCTCAAAATGTCAAGTGCTAAAGCTCTGGAAATATGCTTACATGGTAGATGCAGCACTGCATAATTGAAGCCTCATGAGAGTTAAGGAAATCTGTACTTTCTGGCCTTTGTTTGTTTAAAAATAAAAGCTTTGTCAACACTGTATGTACTGCTGAGTACATATGGCACTAAATCTCAGTGCAAAGTGCCGAGATTTCAGGGATTGAGCAGAGATGTTCCCTATGGCACTGTTCCCTTTGATCTCAGAGATTAACCTTTGGCAGCCTTTGCCCGCCTTTGCCCTTACTTTACATCTGTCCTGTCCTTTGCTGAGTTCCTGGGTACAAACACTGATGCCATTTTGCTCTAAAACCAGGAAGATATGTGTTTAGTTGGTACATGTAAAAAATGGTGAAAATGCTTGTCTTTATTTTTATCACTGCGGAAATGTGCATGACTAAGTGTTGAAATGTTAAACCAAGAAGTCTGGAAGGGTCCTACCTCAGCAATCTCTCCCAGAGACAAATGAGTCTCTTGCTTCTTCAGCTCTTTGGCATCCCACAGAAATGTGCCTGCGTTTCTACAGGAGTGCCCCTGAGAGAGTCTGGCCTGGAAATTGGTTCTGGATTCTCCCCACCTGCTCATGTTTTTGCAAGACTTAACTGACCCCTGCACCACTCTTAGACAGAAACTCCCCTCCAGAAATGTCGCTGGGCTGTTGGTGGGAATTGTATTCAGAAGAAACAAACATGTGGGACGTGTTTGTTGGAGGAAAGCCCATTTGTATCAGCTGCATTAGAAAGATTGTTCCAGAACAGTTCATCCGTGCGTGAAGTTGCCCCTATAATTTTGCCAAGGCTGAGGAGCTCAGGGAGATCTGCTGGCACCAGCGGCTGTTTCATCCACCCGATTTTTCCGAGGTGCTGGAGGTCAGAGAGGAGCGGATATGTAATTTGCTTGTCTGAACCAGTTCTTCTGCCCTGTTTGGTGTAGCTGGCGAGTTTTCACACTGTGAACTGAACTTCCCAGGGACGAAATATTGATACTGCAGAATTTAAATGGGAAAATGGAGCTCCCCACCCTGCAGTTTGCCTTATGCAGAAGTCTGAGATAAAGGGTGGGGAGCACTTGTTTGAAGGCTCTCCCCTTTGGAAGCTCTTCAGCTTTACAAATCACAGGTAGACCTTGCCATGGGTCTTTCTTCCTGGTTGTTTGCCTTTAGATAATACACAGCAGGGGCTATTTTTTTCCTCTGTTTTAAGGAAAGTACTGTGGGAGTCACTTTGGTTTCTTTGAATTTGACCTTTGTCAGCTTTGGAGGAAAAAAACCCATTTTCTCTTAGTCAAAGTAAATTAGATGTATTCGTTATAGCAACTCAGAGGATTAAGCAAAATTATCGAGGGTTTTTTACTCAAGGTAATGATTTAATTGCTTTGATTTTGTTTTGTTCATATCCCGAGGAAAAAAAATGATGACAGTAGAAGAAAATCCCTTTAACTATTCTTTTCCATACAGTGTATGCTGCTGTGTGCCTGGCAGAACTTGCCTTATGCTAACCTTTTCCTTCTAGTGCTCTCCTTAGAAATTTCACTTCCCAAAATTTTAAGGCTGTGTGCATTTGTATGTATAGATGTGTGTATATATGTATGCCAACACATAAAAACAAAATACATTATATAAGCATATATATGTTTGTATAAAACTATTTTTATGTACATGTGTGTAGTATATATGTACGCACGTGTATAAAAATAAAATAAATGCTGACTTTCCCTTTAACTTTTGAAAGTGTTTTGTTTTCTTTCAGCTCCAGCAAACTGGATTGAATTACAACTCAATTGAATGCGCTTCTATAGCACCTTCCCTCAGGGATCTAAACCAATTTTCTCACCATTGCTAAATGTTGAACTTCCCCTGTACCCTCGCAGAGTAAGTAGGATGCTGCTATCTGTGCTCTAGGGTAGGGAAATTAAGAAAAGTGTTGAATGCAACATACTGGAAGAGAAAGTGATAAGATATTTAGCTCTTGGTTTTGAATATTGTCACGTGTTGACGCAGTCATACTTTTCTGGGAGAGCGAAGCCTTGCAAGATGTAACTTTAATATGGGAAAATGAAGGGCAATATTTACCCCTGTAGCAGTGTAACTGTGAGGTTGGTCAGTGCTGGGCACAGCTTTGGGCTAGAGCAGGAACAAATGGGTAAAATCAGGAAGGAACAGTAAAACGTGTTTTTGAGAAACACGGAGTGTGTTTCTGACTTGACCCCTGATCTGTTTTAGCTTGACCAGTCACAGTGTGAACTCCAGCTTCTGAAAAAAGGCATTTAGAGGTCAATTCAGCGAGGAGAGGGGAGGAAAACAGCTGCAGTTCTCAGGTGCTTGTCCATGTGTAACCTCTGGCCAAGGCCAAGGGAGCTGCTGCCGTGCTGAAAGCGAGTGAGCTCTGCTCATATGTCACATCTGACGCAAAGGGTTGAATTTGTGGTGACAAGGACAGAAGATTTGCCTCCCAGAATTTGTTTTTGTTCAATTTCTTGCACGGCCATTCTGTGTGTGTAACAAACAAAGGGAGAGTGTGATGATATTCACCATCCTTTGGCAATTCCACGGTGGTTGTGTTCCTAATAAACTGTAAAAAGAAAGCTGACTGCAGGAAGGTTGGTGGCTGGGTTAATATACGCTGTAGTGGAGTCATTTAAAATAATCCAAGCAAAGAAAGGAGATTTATATAAAAGTACATTTCCATTACTTGTGCCTCTGGCACAGTAATGTCTCATCTAGCATAGCAAAAACCTAAAAACCTAACAACATTATTCTTGTTTCTCTTTGTAACATCCATAGCCTTTAGTACTACTTTCCTTTGTTAATTTTCGAAAGACTAGTTGTTAATTAAGAGACATAATTGACTCAAAGGCAAGTCTTGACTGAAAAGAGCTCAGAGAACATGGCAGGAGTCTTGTGTTTTGGGGTTTTTTAATTTTTTGAAGAACAACATCTCATTTTGAGCATGTCAATATCTAGTTAAAATTTTGATGAGTGGGATGCAAGCTCCCATAGATGTCTTCATGGCAACGGCATTTTATCTCTTTTACTTAGCTGGAACAGTGGAACAGTAGGGCAGGTCTAATTTTTGGATGAGTGAACGAAATCCACTTTGAAGCAAGGAAAGCAGACTACAAGTACAGTTGGGTTTTTGTTTCCTTCCTCCCCTTTTTTCCCCAGAAGACTAAAGATCAGTCGTTAAACACCACAGGTCTGGCAGCACAGTTAAACCCACTTCCTTTTACACCTTTTGTAAGGGCTTAGCACCTGGTGAGCATGGAAGTAGAGTTTACTACTTAGCAACGTCTGGCTACTTGCTTTGGTACTGAAATAGAAGCAGCTTTCTTCTGAAAATCCATCCCAAAGGGCCAAGGCTTAAGTGTTTTGTATTCCCGTTACTTTGAATGGAAATTTTTCCTGACTAAGGAGTTTGGCATTGGGATTGCTTAGAGAACCAGGCACTTCTTTTATGGCGCTCCATTAATTTCGATTCTGCTAAATGTGTATTCCTAATTGCACTAAGTCAATGTGCCTAAAGAGATCAGAGGAAGGAACTGATCCAGAAGGGGGGAAACTTGTTATCGTGTGCTTTGAAGCTGTGGGATTGAGTGACCGTATCATCTTGGTTGTGCCTTTCAGATTGGTAAAGTGAATGTATGGCTTTTAAGAGATATGTGGTATAATTAATGATTAATCAGGGCCCTTCATTTTCCATAACTTTCAGTTGTGCAATCAAGGCTTGTGTGTATAATGGATGGTTTTTATTTTCTTTCTTCAACTTATCTTTGCTGACTGCACCTCTTTGCTCCCTGATGTCTGTAAGCTCTAATAAATTGAAGAGTTTAGGCAGACAGTTCCTTAGGCAAGAGCTCTCCCTTGGCTGGTGATGGTGGTGAGACCTGCCTAGACTATAAAAGGCTCAGAAAAAGGGACAAGCTTTTGGCTGGAAGGCATAAAGGAAGTGTAACAACTTTTAAATCCCTCCTTCTTCTCTTTTCTTGGATATTTAATTGGCATTAGGAAACAGAGCAGGTCATTGGATTGATAAACAAAAATAAAGTACTGTTTGAGTCAGAGATACCCTTAGGAAGTATCCTGTTGGTGGTGCTTGTACTGATGTTATGAATTGCAAGATATTTAATGGTTTTTAGAAAAACCTTAGCAGAGCGATGTGATAAAGCAAAAATCTGAGCTCTCAACATAAAAAAGATGCTTGCCCACGTATTTGGAGAGAACAGCCTGAAGATGTGAAGCTTCGGATTTGAATGCACAAAGAAACCTCACCAAACAAATAAGAAGACCCCCACAGCTTTCATTCCCGTGGTGTTGCTGTTTTGTATAAACACCCAGAAAGTAGTGTATTATAATTTTGTGTTTATTAAGAGAATATATCTTTCACCAGCTCCTGCTTCCTTGCTCTCAAAAGCCCGCTTAACTCATCCTTAATGCCATGGTATTACAGGTCAAACAAGAGATCCTATATAACACAATCCATTGTCATTTCCCAGGCAATATCTGCATCAAGCCAACAGCTTTCAGTTGACTGGAGAACTTGGCTTTTTTTCCTGTGTTTACCTAGAGACTTGTCCCTTGAAAACATGGTCAACAGCTGCCTCTCTCTTTTGTTTATTGTTTCCTTCCTCCTCCCATTTTTTAATGTTGTCTACTGGTAAGAGCCTGTGGCTTGAAAGGGAAAGGGTCAGAGAGATGAGAATTGCTGGACTCAATATCATCACAGAATTACCAGCACTATGGTCATGGGAGGAAGAATCATGAGTCTCCCTTCATCTTGACAGAGAAGAGAGGATCCACATAGAGCCAGAAAATGGTTTGGGCTGAAAGGGATCTTATAGCTCACCTTATTCCAACTCCCATGCCATGGGCAGGGACACCTTCCCCTATCCCAGGCTGCTCCAAGCCCCATCCAATCTGGCCTTGAACACTTCCAGGGATGGGGCAGCCACAGCTTCTCTGGGCACCCTGTGCCAGGGCCTCCCCACCCTCACAGGGAAGGATTTCTTCCTATCTCAGCTAAACCTACCCTCTTCCGATTACATAGTCCCATCACTATTTGCCCTTTTCTAAAGTCCCTCTCCAGCTCTCTGAGTCCCTTTGGGCACTGGAAGGGACTGGAAGGTCTCCCCAGAGCCTTCTCTTCTCCAGCCTGAACAACCTCAACTCTGTCAGCCTGTTTTCACAGCAGAGGTGCTCCAGCCCCTTGAATCATCTTCAGGGCCTCCTCTGGACTGACTCCAACAAGTCCATGTACTCCTTACAAGAGTAACCATCTGTAGACAGGATAGATCAGTTAAAATTTCTATCCTGTTACCACAGTGTTACTTTCAATATGCTGTCCAAAAAATCAGGATTATAAACCAAATAGAGTAGAGGGAGTAGCAGTGGCAAAAATTAGAACGCTGTGGTTGGGTCCCTCAGGGCATTCCTGCCTTGTTCTCCTGCAGCATAGGGAAGGGAACACACTCCTTGTCCATGGGGAAATGAGGTGAGAAATGATAGGCTTCAATTGCAGCAAGTGAGATTTACTTTTGTGACAAAAACTTTCTAGGATGAAATACTCCATTAGATTGCTTATGGGGGTTGTGGCAACTCCATCATTGCAGGTCTTTAAGAATGTGTTAGAGAAACATCTGTCAGGAATGATACCTGTAGAGCTGCTCTTGCCTTGGTGTATGGAGATGGGCTAGATGACCTCTGGAGGATCCTTTCAGCCCTGTTTTCTATGAGCTCTGATCCAGGACTTTTCATTGCTCATCTCCTGAAGCTCCAAAGGTGACAGGACTACCACACTTCATTTTTACCCTTACACAGTCTTTTTTGCTGGATGGCTTTTACTCATTCAGTGATGCTGGCTTCAGTTACATTTGTCATATGATTTTCTTACAGCCTCTATTTATTAATTTTTTTTCAGTCCATGCCTTCTAGGCCTTTTCTCTCTGTTTTTTAAATGGATCACTTTGGATCACAATGGATCCACAAATGGATCACACTCACTTTGAAACTTCCTGAAAGCAAAAGTTGCTGAAAACTTAGAGGTTTCCTAATTTTTTTTTTTTAATCTGAGATTTCAAATTAGACAGAATTAGTTGAAATTGCTTTTAAGTACCAATGTCATGTTCAGTGCTGCAACAGACACAGGAATAGGAACTGGTTCTGCCTAGGTAAAGGTGAATGTGGACAAGGAGCAGATGATGATATGAGGAGCTGCCCAGGACAGAGGCTATTCTGCTTGTTTGTCCAAGGCTTGGTATAGTGTGGCCCTGAGCCGTGAGTGAAGAGCTGCTCTAATAACCTTATTTATGATGGGAAGCACATGAGGGACCAGGTACATGTGTGCAGTGTGCACATGGTGCTGCTGTAAGGTATAAAAGAACGAAGGTTTGTGCTTTGAAGTGATAACGTGGTGATTTAGGGGTGATTTAAAAACAAAGTAAATTAAAAGATAACCAAAACAGTGTGATCCTGTGAGTGGTGGGTTTTTATTCAGGTGTCATAGTGGCAGTAAATACCTCACACAGGTGCACAATACTGTCTCCCTCACACAGCTGGGCGTTTCACAAGCTGGTGTGAAACAGTAGGTTCCCATTATATTTGCCCTTTCTCATCTCTTCCTGACATGGAATTAAATTCGTTCTGTTACTGGTGTGTGATGGTTTTTAAGTGTTTTCCTTGAAGCTTTGTTTTAGGGCTTCCCCAGCTCTCAACTTGGGTTGGTAAAGTGGAAGATTGCACAGTAAGAGCGAGGTGTCAGGCTCGAGGTAAACAAACGTCCTGTTTTATTTCATTGTAGTTTTCCAGTTCAGCTCCAGGGTGCCTCGATCTGTGAAACAGCTGTGCTGATTCTGCCTGTGTTTGGGTGTCATTGCTCCAGTCAAGCTGGGGAGAGGAAGGTGCTTGGAGCACTCCCTGCTGTGGTGACTGCCCCACTCCGTGCTCTGCGTTGAGAGAGAAGCACCATGCTCAGGACATCGTGCTCCTTTCCACAGCTGCCCATGACTTCTCTTGGCCTTTTTGCTGGCCTTCTTCATCTTCCTCCGTGACTTAAACTGGCAGTCAGAAGATGAGAAATCCCTGGGGGCGTTCTGCACAGGGCTGCACGGTGTAGTGATTCACTTGGATGTTTTACGTTCCCCTGAATATTTTATGTCCTTAAATGACTGTGCATTTGCAGGGATGGAGCAGAGGTGCAGTGCCATGTGGGGAGTCTGACGAGGACAGAACTGCCTTGTGACACCTGTGCTGGTCACTGCTCATCTCGGCTACATGGGGTGATATATTTGCAGGGTTTTCAAGTTTAACTTGGGTAATAATATTTAAATCACCGTATCAACCCTCCCTCCTCTGGACGTCTAATAAAAAGTTGCCTAGTCCCGTTATGTTATTTTTCTGAGGAGCTGACTTTTTTATAACTAAATATTGAGGTATATGTTCTACTTGCTTCATTGATGGATGTGATGCATTCTATTTAATTATGCACTTTAAAAATTTAAAAAAAGGAGGAGAAAACTCACTTTGGTAGCTCTGGGCTGCAGGAGTTGACACATTTGCTTCAGTCTGCCTGCTCCCTCTAAAGGCTCTGGAACCCAGGGACCCCTTCAGCAAAGTTATGAAGGCAGAATTGGAAAAGCTTGTCTTTATGGAAACTTAGATTAATTTTTTTCAGGAGGTGACCAGAGCTGCTGTGTTCCAGAACTGTCAAATACTGTATGTACAGAAGCCCTGTCATCTGAAATTCGAAGTCAGAGCCATATTTTAAGAGACTTGCCCTTTTCATCCTATCTGGTCTGTGGAGGTGTTGCTGCGACTGAGCCCTCTTTGGCCACGTAAAAGCAGCCTGCCAGGCTTCCTTTGCCAGGGACTTTGAGTTTAAATCTATTTCAGGCCTTTAAAAAGGTCACTCACGGCTTCCAGCCAGGACCTGTGTCTTAATTCAGTGCTATTAGACTCACAGAAAAATAAAATCCGCATTCTCAGGCTGGAGGGCAGGGAGTGGTGGAATTATCAGACACTTTATAAACTACAGAATATGCTCTCATTGCAAATCGCTGCTGTGGTCTGAGGCATGCAGAAGGATCCCTGGGCAGCAGGAAGGGCTCAGGCACTGCTGTAAGCTTTGGGCTCCACCAGTGGGGATCTGATTGCTGTTCTGGGGCCTGAAGCAGCTGCTTTCCTTTGCTTGCTGAGAAGTCAGGATCACATTTTTACCTTAGCTGTTAGGTGGTGTGTCTTTCCAGGCGATTTGTACCTGGCTGTTTAGGCTCCCCACTGCTGTATATTTGGATTTTTGCTCTGCAGCAAGGTAAAGGGGGGAAGAAGGAGTTGTGTTGGGGTTTGGGGTCTGGATTAGGAATTATTGCACTGCTGGCTCTGCCTGGTGGGCAGGGGGAGAAGCTGAATTTGAGGCCACAGTGGCCCATTCCCACCCTCTGCTGATGATCCCAGAGGAAGTTCCCCATCTTTCTCTTGCTCTGTATCATCTGATACACTTAATTGCCTGGTGAAAAATTTGTGTGGACTCCTACTAGACTAATAGGTTTATTTCTTCTTTGTTCCTACTTGTAGTCCTTCAGTTTGTGCTCTGTATTTGTAATCTAACATGGGTTCTTTTGGGATTGGAAGGAGCTGACATCAGCAGTTTGAAGAGCCAAATAAAAGATTTGTTATAACAGTAATCAGCCTGGCTGATTTCCCAGCAGCATCCCGACCTGCCAGGGTATGGAACAGCCAGCGCACAGGACAGAGTCTCTTGTTCCACAGTTGGGCCTAATTTAATAATGCTTTGTTGAATTGCATTACAAGTTTGATTCTGGGTTTTGACTGGTATCTTGGAATGTAGTTTTTTGTGACCTGGATAATGTTCTATTTGTTTCGTATTATCATACCAGGAGGGATTTAATTTTGTTAGCATCTTTACCAAATAATTTGATGAATGTGAAAAGCAGCTTTAATGTGATTTCTTATTGATTATTTTCATATAAAAGTTTTGTGATTCAAAGAGTAATAACTTTGTGCTCACTTGCCATCTTATAAGTAGGTCTTAATTTTAATCTTGTAGGTTTTCAAAATTGAATCAGCAGAAATTGCAGAAATTATGTTGATGTTCACTTGCTATCTTACTAATGTATCTCAGCTTTAATCTCTCTGATTTTACAAATTGTTTCAGCAAAAATGATGTCATCAGGATTTGATTAAAGCATTCAGTTTCAGCTTAGTTCTTGCCTAATGTGTTAAATTTTCATATGCCAATGCGAAAAATTTTGACAGTATTAACCTCTTACTAGAGCCTTATTTCTGAAAGTACTTTGAGAGTTTTGTGTTAAGTTTACTTTTTTTTTTTAAAGTTAAAATATTGGCTGCTAGTAAAATGTACTTGTCAATTTTGTAGCTGATTGCTGCATTAGTTCTGAAGTTATAAATCAAATTGGAAAGTAAACTTGGTATCTTGGTGTATTACGCAGCAAAAAATAGTTGTTGCAGTAGGGATGTTGTCTGCAAATTCACTTGTCTCCTTTTAGCCAATCACTGCATTTATTCACATCAGGCATTTTGGCTGGATGAGCTCCAGCTTAACACAATAATGACTGGAATGCTTTTTCCCCCTTCTGAAGACTGGTTTCTGTGGAACAGGTATTTGTCCCAAACAAGAGGCAGATGAGTAAATGAATCCTTAGGGTAAGCAGATATGACTATGAATTTCTTTCTATTCCTTTTTTAAAATTTCTTTAAAATTTTATTCTTGTTTAATTTCTTATTTCTTTTCTTCTTTAAAAATGCAAGCATTAGTAAGAAAGCATTAGTAAGAAAAAAGTTGACTGGAATATGATGTTTTTTTAATAATGTTATGCAACCCTAAAATTAAAGTGTAGTCTCAGGTGAGGGAGTGGGTCTGCATGAGTATAATTGGAACAAAGAAAAAAAGCATATTTACATCTCAAGTCAGAGTGAACCACCACAAGTCCCCTCTCCTGCTGTACATGTACAGGGCTCCCCAAACCACCTCCTTAAATCCTTCACCCTGAAATTGCAGCTCTGTGGGTGGCTCCTGCGCTGTCAGTGGGCTGTGAGCTCTGGTGCCAGGGTCCCCTCTCTTGCAGGGGATTAAAGGATCAAAGTTGGGTAGCACTGCAGTATAACATGATACTATTCTGGGAACATCTCAGTTTTTCACAGAGGGAGTACCAGTGGTAGGTGAGCTGCTTAGAAGGGCTTTTTACTCAGCTGAGGCTGAAAAATGTCTGAGAATTTCTGTAAGAAATGAGAGCTGTGTTTTGCATGCAGGGAGCAGCACCACCCCTGACGCTGTAAATTTTTGAAGTCCGATGCTCCCCACCACCCATGTGTGCCTTCAGCTGGCTTTGCTGTTACCAGAGCAGAAACCAGTAAAACTCTGCCAAATCCCGAGAGAGGCTTGAGGAGATTTCTAGGAGCACTTGCCACGTTTCATGTCTCCCACGCAGTCACGTTGTGGGAATGGTGCAGGCTAAATTCCTGTGTGTTGCTGCTGCTGCTGGCTTGATGCAGGGCTGGAAATTGCCTTCCTTGCAGTCCCCTCCTGGGAGCCACCCCCTCCGTGTGCTGCCTTGCTCAGTGTTCAGTTCAGCAGCCTCCGTGTTGCCCTATAACTGTGCTTTGCTCTCCTCGTCACCTTGAGTTTTGCCTCTCCGTTAGTGAGTTGAATAAAGAGGATAATAATATAACTGGGAAAAACGTTCCCAAATTAGTGTTTCAGTTCTTGGAATAGGCCTGTAAGGGAGGGGTGGGTGCTGACACCTGCGGGAGTGCGTGGCAGGGAGGAGCACGGAATGGGAGTAAGGTCAGGTGAAGCTGAAATGATTTAAGCAAATGATAATTTTGGAGGTAGAATCTCCCACTTAGGCTTAAAGTTGATGTCAGTTCTTGCAAGCTGTAACAATATCCTGCCCTTTATGAACGCTGCCACCACTTACTGAAGAGAGATGCTGAAAGCATCCTGTAAGTGGCTGCTGGGGAAGTCAGTGCTGTAAACACCAGCGAGGTCAGGCTGCTGACCTTCAAACAGAGTTTTCCCTTCTGGAGGAGTAACTCCTGAAAAGGCAGTCTGCTAACGAGATTTTTGGTGGTTTATAGTGTGCAGCATCCATAATTTTATAAATGGTCTCTCCCTGCTGCAGGCACACTCTTTTTCATCCAGTGCACATGGCAGGGTTGGATCAGCGCCTTTTAAAATATTAGTTTGGAAATTAGGTAGCAGTGGTGTAAAAGTCTATGAAAAGATTAAAGAGGAATTATTTGGGGGAAGGAAGAGGTGACAACTTTGTGGCCAAAAAGGGAGTATGTGACCTGCTAACATTGTGAACAGTGTGAGGCTCTGCAGGTGATCAGTTTTATGAAGGTTTCGTTGTATGACACAACTCACTACCCGGCTGAACTTAATGTAGTAATAGATCAGTGTTCTTTCTTTCAGGTAGCTATGCTATTTAAGTAGAACATTCATTATGTCACGATAACAGAGATCCTCAAAGAGCTAAATAATTGAAGCCAGGTGCTGGAAAAAGAGTGAATACACATTGTAGTTTCAAAGGCTGCTATTGTGGAAAGCCATCTAATTGCATTCTGCTGCAATTAATAATCATCTTAATGGCTTTGCATATTTATGAATATATAAAAATAAATAAGAAAATACACAGGCTAGGATAAAAATATGGTTCATAAAATTTTATTGCTGGAAAGTAATTAAGCATGCCTCTAATCACAGCATCATTTTTCATTGTGGGTAGGTTTGGGTGGAATGAGAAAGTTTGGAAAAAGAAAATGTGACTGTTCCATGAATTACCTTGTACGAAAGATTTCATATCACAGATATTAAAAATTAGGCACTTGCTGGCTTCTCTTTTCCCTGACATTGCCTGTTTTGAGCTGGGATACCCCGAGTATGGAAGGGGATCAGTTTTCATCCCCCTTCCCCTGTGAGATGGGTGGTGAAGCTTTGGGCTTCCATCTTCTAGTCTGTATTGACTGGGAGGTCACAATGAAAGATTAGAGCAGCCTTTCCTGGCCTTTAAACAAATAATAATAATGTTTGAGGTTTTGAGATTAAAATTTGTCTCCTGAGCGTGCAAATACAAACTTGGGATAAGAGCACAGAGAGTACTGTTTGAAGTTTTGGCCCAAGTGGAATTACTCTCTGCTTATATCCACGTAACTAAACATGAATTTGGCTGGCTGAAGTTTCTCTTCAATCTTCACAGTAACCACTTACTCTCATTAGGAATTTTTTTCTCTTTACAGCCCTGTCCATTGCAAAATGTTCCTGCTTTGTTTTGACTTGACCTTTCATAGTCACTGAAAATCAATAGACTTTAATGCATTTATTAAATAAGGAGGATTCTAGGGATTAACATGTAAGATTCAGTGCTGGAGCAAGAGGAGAAGGTAAAGAGTGGAATATTACTGCAGAGCCAAGCCAGGCTGCTGTGGCTCCAGGAGTGCTCTGCTCCTTTCCTGGTAGGAGCTGGTGCCTGCCTGCTGATCAGGAAGCCCAAGACCCCATTGCTGCCTTCTCTTCACTCTTAAACTTCCTTCAAAGCTCTCTTTTCCTTTTTCTTCTTTCTTTTCTCCTCTGAAGAGAAATGACTTTTTTTCCTGCTTTGGTTGAGCTGTACTTGACTTCCTAGGGATAGGGAGTGATGGGACTTCAAACACATCTGGGTATCCTTTGGGCTGCAAAAAATATTGAAGTATTTACTATGACACGTGCCTTGTTTCTGAGAATACACTGGCTTTTATGACCTGATTCTTTTAAGTAATAAGATTTGTGCTCAGTTTAGTGTTCCATAGCATGTATGTACTCACACATCCTTTCTGTTTCTGAGTTTAGCTGCCCATATTTGTGCAAATCTCTGGTTTGCACATTAGCACAGGATGGCTGTTCTTTAGCCTGCTGCCAGACACATGTCTGTATGGGATGAACAGTTTTAGGCCCTTTGAAAAGGGAGTAAGAAGAAGTTGGGCTTATTCTTACTATATTCAAGTCTTCAGTCCCAAATATAAACCTACTAGTTCATCTTTTCTGAGTAGCCAGTGCAAATGCTATTGGTTTTAGCAGGTTGGCTGAGATGCTCCTGATACACTAATTTATGTAAAAATACGTCTACCTTTCCTAAATCAGCTGTTGATTTTGACCAGAAATTTAAGGTAGGCTTTTTCTTTAGCATTTTATCAACCTATCCCTGATGAACTTGAAGTAGAGAATGTGGGTGTCCTGGCACATCTTTTCTCTCAATGTCTGTCACTGGGCTTTTTATGCCTCTTAATTGTGTGTGCTAATTAGGAAAGCATTGTTCTTGTGTGTTTAAAGCCAGTAATTTTCTCACTGATCATTTGCATTGCCTCTTTGAAAAGATTGCAGATTGACTCCCCACCTCAGATGAAACAAAAAGAAACACTCAAACACAAAATCTGGGAGTGACAAGCTTCTTATGGCATGATCTGCTACAACATATTAAAACCAGAGTTAGGTATATGAAGAGTTTTCTTTCAATGGATGATGACTCTCACACAGTGGTATCTTGATGTGTCAACATGCATTCAGATCTCAGCATATTAAGAATGATTTAGAAGGAAGCAGTGTCAAAACACATTGATCAAACTGTGGTGTTTCAAGATTTAATTATTTTTTTGCCCCCTTAGCTGCTACACAGGGGACAATGCTTTGTGTAGGTTTAAAAAAAAAAGTCTATCATTATAAGTAACATAAATTCTTATAGAGAACAAATCAGAAGTGGAGTTTTTTAGCATTTTTGCTTGCTTTGGACATAATCATGTCTAATCTGCAGCAACAGTAGAGGAGTAGATATGCACACAGAGGCAGTTAGATGATCAGCAATTGATTGTTTTCTTCTTAAAGAGCAAACTCCTTGTATACCAAAATGTGAGAGCGCTTTCCCTTTATGGGTCAGCATTGATTGTACATAAAATATTTGATAGAGGGTTTCTGAAAATGGTAATTAAAATTGTAGGGTTTCAAAAGTGAGCATTGATTATATTTCAGGGCCTCTCAGTTAAAAGTTAAAGAGTAAACAACAGTGTTCAGCTGGAATGCTCTGAGGCATCAGGACAAGGAGGGCCTTGAAACTTCAAGTCCTACCTGTGTAATTGGTCTAGTCAAGAGTAGAACATCACACGTTAATGACATTTAAAAAGGAACTTACATGCTTTTTCCCTCTGCTGCTTCTAGCAATTTTTAAGTGATAAAAGCCCTTAATGAAGCAGTTACTGCTTCCTGTGAAGCAGGGTTTAGGTGCCCAAAGGGACCCCTCTGGTGCTGGACTTGACTGGCAGGGAGGGAGAGGGGACTGCGAGGGGACCTGCTGCCCGAATGACAGTAGCTGGCCTCAGATGTTACTCAGGTGGGGCATATCAAATGTGTTTTTGTGTCTCATTTTCAAAGCTTGAAACTACGTGGATCCACCTTTGGTGTAAATCAACAGGACTCAGCAGAATTAAGCCAATTTACACCACGTCAGAAAGTAGCACGGCGGGGACGCAGTCATTTGTGTAACTCCAGCTGCATGCTGCTAGAAGCAGCACAGAATGTTTTCAAGAGGTCTTATATTTTGTTACCAATAGATTATGTTTAATTGAATAAAAATACATCTTGGAGTTGCTTTATTATGCACTTGTACAGAAAGTAAAAAATAAATTGTCCTCATGAGATGAACCAGTACTTTGATGGTGAGACTTACAGCCTTGCCACTTCCCTTTAAGTGGGTGAAAATTGGGAGTGCAAGTGTTTGTAAGAAACTGTGTGCTTCTGTGATGTTAGTGTTGCTGGTTTCAGGGCACAGCTCTTTTGCTGCCTAAACCACACACGCTGTCAAAAAGTTTCCCAAAGCGTGTTTTGGCTTTTGGTAGTGCACAGGCAAAAATAATGTCAGATTATCGATCTTGAATCACTGGATATCTGCCCTGAAAAGTTTGCATCAGTAACTTAGAGCCCAAATGGGGTCATTTCAAGTTCCTAGCCTACTGCAGACAAGTTCCGTTTTTGCAGAAAAGCACACAAAGCAGCTAAATTTTTGCCACAAATGACAGTACTATCTGCCTTTGGAAATTAAGTTATTAATAGTCCTTAAATTTGTGTTTTGGCTGCTGGCAGTCCCTGCCTTGCCTAGCAAGAACAGGCATTAGACTGTCTCACATCCCTGACAAATGTTCAGGTTAGCATTATGAGCAGCATTACACGATCAGAGAAGAGTGACAGGAGCTGAAGTGCTCCCTTCCCCTCCATGCACTTCTGCCTGTCCAGCAGGAATGCACTTGCATTGTTTGGAATGACCTTGACTGTGAGGTGCTTTTAAGTGGTGAGAGTTTGCTGCAGGAAGGCTAAATCTGCCCAGTTAATATTCCTGTTTATCACCAACAAAGATGAACATGGGGAACCTGTGGCACTTGAGGTATTTTGACCTGATTGTTCACAAACTGTGTGTTTGATCACCGGACTAGAAGACAGTGTCATCCCTGGAAAGGGACTGTGATGGCTTTAATGCAGTTATACCCCTTTCCAGTCATACCAGTTGTGTGAAGAAAAAGAGTTTATCACCCCCACGTTTGCATCGAGAGGGCAAATTCCTATCCTGTAAAACCTGGTGACTGTGAGGAAGCTTCCCAAAACCTGTCTTGCTGCAGTCAGGGTTTTATTTATTACTAGAAGAACTCTAGAAGCTGAAATGCAACTGCTGTGTTTCATTATTAAACAGCAGAGTTTTCAGCTTGGGTTTTAAACCTGGTGTTTTTAAGCCTGCAACCTCTCATCTGAAGGACACGCTGAGAAGGGCTTCCTGCTTTCTGAATTAGTGTTTAATGTGTGGGAAGTGTACATCCCAACTGAAGTTTGTCTTCAGAAGCTTTTAATTAGGACAGAATGATTTGATTTTTCAGGAGGTACCTTTTGGGTTTCCAGAAATAACAAGACAGCCACAAGGGTGATGCAGAGCAGGTATCACAGGTTACTGTCATCTTTGCAACTGTCAGAAGTGTTTTGGTGGAAAGCAAACCATGTGTTTGAATAAATAAATATTTTTTACTTAATTTATGGTTTTCAATCTGGAAGAAACTGTCAAGTGTGAGGTATAGTGACTGACTTGTTTTTTTGTTTGCGGTGGCATGAAAATTTTCAGGAAAACTGAGTGATGTTTTAAGCTACTTCCTTGCAGGATGTGGAGCCACTTAGGTATTATTTTCCATATAACTTCATACAACAAAGCAGGAGAAAGGAGGCAGGAGAGCCAAGTGTAAAGTGGCCTCTCGGGGGGTAATGATACAGTATGCATTACAGAGAAAAAAAGGCAAGTGTTTGAAATCACTGCAGTCAGTCTATGATGTGTGAATAAAGACAAGAAATTACCCTGTGTCTGGTTTCCTGTCACAGCTGAAATGCTGCTCATGCTTGCTCAGAGATAGCGTTTCATTTGGTAACTAAGTTTTCCTGGTCCTGAAATCTGGGTGCGGAGGGGAGAGCTTACAATCAATGGTTCCATTTCAGAGGGGGCTCCTGAGCAGTCTGTGGAGAAGGACGATGTTTCAGCTGTAAGGCTGGTGCTTTGGTGAACTAATGACCGAGGCTGAAACGCATTTCTGCCAGAAACTGCTGGACAGACTAACACAGCAGATACTTTTGTATTTAATCTCCTGTCAATAAGAAAAGCATCATGTTATCCCAACCCAGGAAGTGTTCAAGGTCAAGCTGGGTGGGGCTTTGAGCAGCCTGGTCTAGCAGAAGGTTTCCCTGCCATGCTAGCGTGTCATGATCTTTATGGTCCCTTCCAACCTAGACCATTCTGTGGTTCTTATGATTCTATGTTTGTGGATTGGAGAAGGACCAGTCTTCCTAATTTCCTGAGTAACATTAGGAGGCACCTTGAACCTTCTAATCCCAGCAGATGTGCACCAGCAAGACATTTCTGGGGACTCAGGTCTCGAATCAGTGATGTAACCATGTGTGAGAAGGAGCGCTTCAAAATCTGAAGCTGTTGAGTGATGAAGGTCTCCAGGCTGGTCTGTGTGGCCACAGAGTGGTCAGTGGGGTCCTCCGAGTGACACTGGGCTCTGGCTTCCTTTGCAGTTTAAGGCTGTAAAAGCAAGGAAAGATTTCAAAGCCAAGCAGCAGATGTGAGCCTTTGGCCTGTGAATTCATTGTTGTTCCCTGGCACCGAGATCCTCTGTGTCAGAGAGAGGAATTTAGTGCAAGCTGTAGTAGGTAGAAACACAGAGGCTTTTTGTTTCTGTCTGAAGTCATCTCGTCGAGCTTTCGGGCTGGTATGTTGGCAGCTGAGCAAAAGGCTGTTTATTCTACATGACTCTGAACAGTTTGGAATAGCTTCCACATACGAATCAGTGGCTTGTTCCCCCAAAAAGCAAGTCAGAAACTTTTAGCACATCCGTCAGTCATTGCTCTTGCTTTTATGGGTCAGCTCTGAGGAGCCTTTGTGATCAGAGCACTGTGTGCAGTCTCCAGGCAAGTTTTACAGCTTTGCCAGTGGAATGCAGATTTTGCTTATAGTTTTAAATTATTATCAGTATACTTTTGAGGACCTTGTGTATTTAACTAAGCCACTTGCCTGGTCTCAAAACTGGCAGAAGAGAATCTTCCTCCCTTCCTTTCTTGCTTTCTCTGTGTCCTCCAAATAGACATAAATAATGCCCTTTTCCCTCAGTCTCCTAAAAATGTAGGTTGCATTTCAGTGAGAACTATGAAATTGCAGGTAACTTCTGTTCCTCTCATATTTCCTTTTGCAAAACAATTTCATGTAGTCGCAATCTGTCTGTGGGATTTGTTGATCCTTGTAGGATGAAGTGCCTGCAATTCCTTCTGCTTTTCCTCCCTTGGAGATCCCTTGCACTCTGTCTCTGTGCGCCGCATATCAGCTGTAGCAGATCCTCTCTCCCTGTCAGTGCTGGTAGCTCTCTCCTCAGCAGTCTGTTACCGTTCAAAGCTTTGAAATGATCAAAGAGGAGGATGAGGAGTAACAAACTGCTTTAATGGTTGTTCTGGCAGGGATGGAGTCGCTCACGTGAGGTTTGTTGTGGGGCACGTGCTCTGGAAGGTGTAGAGTGTTAGTGCTGCTGCTTTGATAGAGCCACAGGGAGTCTGATGCAGAAATGAAGAAATTCCTCCTTCCTGTTGGCCCCTTTTGATATCATGCTCCCCAAGATCTGCATTTCCCAAAGTCCCGAGCTTTCACTGGCTTTAAATTATTCCCCGGCTTTGAGAGGAGGAAGGGCATGACCAGGATTGTTAGACAGAAGTGCCCGAATTTTGAAACTTACCCAAAACCTTTTTCCTCTTTGGCTTTTTAAGGCCCTTGTTTATGGAAATAGATTTTCCTTGTAGTCTCCTTTTTCCTCTGGAAGATGAAACTGCAGATTAAGTAACGTCACCCATGGGAGCTCTCATGATGGTTATTGGCTTCCTTTGAAATACTGAATTGTTCTCTGTTCCACAAACTGTGACGCTGGCAAACAGGGATGTGGGGATATAGATTTTTGCAATAGTATTTCTGCAATCGTGGTTTGAGATATTATTTTCTTATTTTATTTTTTAATTCCTCACACGTTAGCCTCAAGAAAAAGGGTAGAATCTTTTCAGTCTGAAAGGGATCATGAACAAATAGATGGTATTGAAGAGCAGCAAAATGTGAAGCCACTTTTCTGCTGTAGTTCCTCAAAGCAGCTTTGTAGGTCAGATCTGATATTTCTTTTCATCTCCATCTGGGAGCAAAAGCAACCTGTAAGCTTCGTATGTGTAGCTTGAAGTCAAAATAATAATTTTAAATTTAAAATCACTTTTTGTGTTTAATTGATGATTATTAGCTCAGTAAATAGAACCTACAAGAGCAAAACAAATTGCTGCTGCCTTGGCATTGTAAAAGAACTTGCTTCTACCTTGCTTAAAAAGAATTTCTGTAAAAATAATTTGTAAGAAAATAAAGTTACATGGATGTTTCAGTAATTCACAGTGAATATGAACTTGTCTACTACTACTAGCACAGGTTTCATCTTAGGGGAAGAGAAAATTGCAGCTAATTTATGATAGAAATATGAATGTCAAGAAGAAGGAATTAATAAAACAGACAAGAAGGAATTCTTCATTCCAGGAATGTGCATTTCTCTTTTCAAAGAAAAGTTTTGGTTCAGTTATGTTCTGCTGCTTCAGCCTTTTCAAAATTCGTGTGGGAGCATTTGGGCTTTAACTCTTGGAAGAGATTAACACTCCTCTGAGTAATAAAGTGCATCTGACTCCTGGGGATTCCTCATATTAATGGTTCCTTCTACCTAAAAAGCTCTTGACATGTTTTTCTCTCATGGGATAAACAATTAATAATTATTAAATATGACATTTTGAACAATTGTTTTTGCCCTAGTTCAACAGCCTACTTAAAGTTGAAAATTCTTTTGCTGGTGTGGTCCATTTACTTTTGTCTCAGTTATGGACTTTGTCTTGTGCAGTTGTAAATTGGCGCCATTGCATCATGTTTGTGGATAAAAGTTTAATGGAAATTCTTACATCGGTGTGGTTGCCCAACAGAAAAAAATTGGATTGCTCTGAGATAGCTCAAGGGAGAACAGAATACTTTATGGAATCTGAGGTCACAAGTTACTTTTAAGTATCTTGAATCAGGTATTTTAAAAAAGCAGTTAGGAGAAAAAAATTGAATTATCTGTTTCATGGAAATCTTTCTTTTGAATTAGGTCACCTGTTCTAAGCTTCCGTAGTCTAAATCTGTATATCACACATGCAGTATTTTATCTCACCCAAAAATTACGGGTGAGGGGAAAAAATTAAAGAAGTTCAAGGAAGTTCTGTTTCACTCAACCCTGGCTAAGAAAATGTGTGTATGATCCCCAGCCTGCCTCTGGAAGGCTTTATATTAATAGGGGGTAGAAGAAGAGAGAAATGTATTACTTAACCTTGAAAAAAAGCCACTTTCCCTGAAAGAAAACTCAGTAGGTGCTATCAGCTGCATTCCACTTTCAGTCTCTCCAGATGTTTGTGGAAATGGAAGTGGATTTAAGTGTCCTTAAAAATTGTGTGGTTGATGAAATCAGCCAAATTCAGGGATGGGCAGGCATCTTTCTGCAGCTTGTTTTAGCACTTGATTAATACACAGATTTCTTGCCTCCTGTTCTCGCTCTCATTAAAACTTCTGAAATTAATGGGAAGAAAATGGCAACTTCAGTTTGAACTCTGTTCCTTTGATGCTGCATATGAAAAGTTCTAAATGTACTGTACTTCAACAGCGCAGTGTGCAGGT
Organism: Falcunculus frontatus; assembly: GCA_013398115.1. Classification (NCBI taxonomy): domain Eukaryota; kingdom Metazoa; phylum Chordata; class Aves; order Passeriformes; genus Falcunculus; species Falcunculus frontatus. The sequence goes on along the minus strand of VZRV01005702.1, from coordinate 1,587,776 downwards.
TGGTCAACAGGGACTCTGAACTCGTCAGAAACAAACGCGCATTAATTTTTTTTTTCCTCAAATGTTGCAATTTTGTTTCAGCTCATGTGGGCTCTGTCATATCAGTTGCTGTGGAGTAAATTATTACTAAATGTTAGGTGGTAGTGGTGATTATTTCAAAGATAGGGTAATCTAGAAGAGACAGCTTGCACAGGAAAAGCAGTCAGTCATATTAACTAAACTGGCAATAACTGCCACAAAACATCATCATCATTTTATACCCCTTTTGGTCATGCTGTTGAACTAGATGAACTATGTCCTTGTTTGTGTTTCAGAGAAGAAATCTGAAATACAGTCACTTCAGGGGAAAATGCAAGAGCCTTGATTTATTGATGTTGTTTTATCAATTTTGCACAGGTTTTGCAGGGAGGAGGGAAGGAAGGAAGATTAGGAATTTCAGATGAAGACAGGCAGAAATGGTCACAAATGCCTGTCACACCCAAGAGCAGTAATCAAATTACTGCCGCGAAGGAAAATGATATCATTGATTATGAAATTTGAAATTGGTGCCTAGAGCACTAGGAAAGCTGACAGTGTGAGTCAGTGTTTTTAAAAAGGAGAGTGGGTGCAAACATATTAATATGCTTTTAAGGAGAAGGACTCTTCTGCAGGAGGACATGGTGTCAGTAATTTATGGGCATGAACAAAATGCTACATCAGTGATTTATAGTGTCAGGCGGGGCTATTAATGTGATTAGGGTTCAGAGTTTAATTTACTTCCCGCTTTGAAAGAGGAGAATTATCTACTGTAAAGACACATATGAGTTGTTTTAAATGGGGTGTGAGGACCCTTCTGGGTTAAACTGCAGGAACTGTTTTAAAGCAGTCAGGAGAGGCAATGGGCATTGCCTGTTCCTGTTTCTTAGATCTGTGGTATCCATGAGGAATCCCTGTAGGTCCCACCTCTCAGGGCAGAGCAAGCAGGGGCTGGTCTGGTTCTATCTGAGTTGGTACCAATGAATTTTATTAGTTTTTTACATATTTTTTTCCTAACCTATGAGAACTGTTCTGTTGGCAAAGATTTGAAGTTACTTGACTTTCTTAGTTTCAAGCAGAAAAAGAAAGCGGTGCTTCATTCTTAGTGTCAAATGACTTAATTTGTTCTGAAGATGCTAAGACCAGAACCGCCTCTTGTTGTGACTGTCTTGGTATCATCTGTGGTAACATGAGTGATATTTGCATAGTTTTCACAACAGTTAAAGTATTGCTTGCAGGAAGACCCTGGGAGCTAGACATGGCATCATTACGCTGATTTATGGATGAGAAACTAAGCTCAGAGAAAATTCTGCTTTTCAGGGTTGTGGAAGCCGGAGGCTCCAGGGGAAGAGGACTCATCACCCCAGAAGCAAGGCTGGTATGGGTAAAAAATGAGTGTCTCATTGCTTCTGTCATTAGGAAATCTGTTTGCAGTCCCAAGCCCCAGTGACTCTAGACATTTGCCACCCAGTCCTCTAAATCTGCTTTTTGAGCACAGTTTCTCTTCCCTGTTTGCCCTGCAGAGCTGCTGCTTGCTATCTTGAGCATCCTCCTCTTTCTCAGTTTTCGATTAATCTCTCCCCACTCATCCCAGTCTGTTCCTCTGGCTGGCGCAGAGCTCTCCCGACAACTCTCATCTGTGGGAGGGAAGTGTGATTTCACAGGGAGGAGAGAGAAGCTGAGTGCTTATGCCTGTGAGTGATTCTTGAGCTGTAGGTTTATTGCCATATACACCTCACCTTGCTTAAAGTCTCCTCTGGAGAGCTCTTCCATCCCTTGCAGCTTGCTTTAAACTTTTCTGGACAAACTTCTTGGCTGCTTCTTCCTCTGCTGCTCTGAATAAAACTTAAGGCAGATGCAGTGCTTTTGCTGTGACCTTCAGTATCACTCCCACAGCTGATAGGAAATACCGTACAAACCTCAATGCAATTTTCCACGGCTGCTGTAGGCAAAGTCTTGTTTTAATGGAGGAGCCACGGGGGATTCTGATTGTGCTGTTTCTTCTGATTGTCACACTGGCTTAAAGATGAGTTATGCTTGGGGTCGTCTGGTTGTATCTCCCTGTGCATTTTACTTAGGTATAAAATAATCCACACCTAGATACTTTTCTATTATCAAAATGCTTTAGGTGACTTTGGACTTAAAGGCTTTCTAGGTGAGAGTGGTCTAGGGGAGTAATTTGTGAGGCAGGAACCTTACTGGGAGCAGGAGGAGGGATTGAGGGTGTAGAGTGAGAGGATTTCAGAAGATGGTAGGAACTGGATATTGGATGAAGAAATTGCTGCTGGGAGTTTGGGAAGGTATTTCAAGAATGAGTTTGAATGGAAGTTGAAGTACTGGTTGGGTGTGTGGTGAGAACTGTGGGTACTGGGTGGGCTGGACATCCTCCAGCAAATGGAGAGGTGGAAACATCATATTATAGCAAGGAAATAATTGGGCTTTGTGTGAAGGGGAAAATAAAAAGAAACTAAAATGATTCTTTTGGTCTAAAATGCTTGGTTTGAAGGCAGCCGACGTGATTGCAACTTTCAAAGAGCATTTTTCCCAAGACGAAGTTTCAGCTGGCATAAAAGCTAGCATTTGACATCTTTTTCATATAATGATTATATTAACAAAAGCAGACCTCGCTGTTGGCTGCTTTTGTAAAACAACTCCAGCACGGCTCTTCATTCTCTTAACTCCTGCGTGCGACTTGAAGTCAGCTCAAAACTCCTGCTGGAACGCAAGCAGGTCAGCTCCTCTGACGCAGTTAGAGTATTAGAAAGTGCTCCACGTGGCTTGACAAAGGCTCTTTGCAATTGTTCATTTCTGTTGCAGCGGGCAGTTTTTAATACACTGATGTTTGCAGCGCTCTCATTTAACGTTCTCATCCCACAGGCAGTGAGAGAAGGATTGCTCAGGCATCTGCCCTGAGATGCTGCTGAACAGCCTATAAAGCCTACAGTTACCAGGAGTTTCTTTGTAATAAGTGATGTTTTAATTGTTGTTGCAAATACTGGCTTCAGCTGCTGGCTGAGGATTGATATTCTCACTGCAGTGAAAATGGGCCTCCCTGACCAGAAGGGACTGGACAGAGTGCCTGTTGAATTGTCCTAATGTTTCTGGTGTCTTGATGTGAGGGTGGCTTTCCTCAGACTGCTCTTTCATTTCCGAGTTGTGCTACAGTTGTAATTTTCTCTGAAGTGCCCAAGCAGAGATTTATTTGTGCTTTCCCTTTTCTTTGGGAAAAAACGGTGGGATGCATCCACAGTTAAACCTCACACCTTTACAGGAAGTCCATGTCACTTCTTAAAGGCTAAAATTCCTAGCTTTTCTCCAGTGTGTTGCATGCTGTGTAATTTAAATAGCAATCTTGGTTTCTTTTGTCTCTAAGAAGAGTGCAAGGGTTAGGGCAGGACTGTGTAAAGAAGAAGGCAATCTGTATTTTAAGCCCTTCCACCAACACAGCCTGATGGGGTGTGTATGTGGGAGGAGGTTTCTAAATAGGAAACTTGTGATGTGAGGAATCCTAGGAGCCATGAGGATTGTGTAAATGTTTGCTCTTTAAAGCAGAAATAGTGTGCTTTCTCTACTGAGAAAAATTGCTTTGCTTATGAGAAAGCACAGTTTATTAACTCTGGTGACTGGAGATGAAGCAAAGGGAAGGGACTAATTTTGCAGACTAAAAAAAATAAAACCCCAAAAGAACATTTCTGCACTGTTCTGATTTATTTTTATAATCATGTTATCTTTATCTGGTTGCCATCATTCAGATACAGCTGACTAGAGGTGTAGGGAAGCACAGAAATTTTGAACAGAGCATAAATATGAGAATGAACGTTTGTTTCGTTACTGTGAACAGAGCTGGGATAGGTAGAAAAAGGAATGTGAGGTAAGTGCTAGACATCAGCTTTGTTATAATTTGCATTTTGTTAATAAATATTCTTGGAAATCATTATCCTTTAGCACCTTATTGAAAACTGCTGCTGAAGCTATGGGGGTCGTATTTCGTACTGGTATAAATTGGTGTAGCTGAATTAGAAGTGTGATTCTCCGCTAGTCTTGGAAGCTGCTCCAGTTGGACAAGGGAAAGTTATCTCTCTTTGTCAGACTGAATTGCAGAACTGGGCTTTGCTCCATTTTGCATTTCACTGGGACAGATAACAGGCCTTTAATTTAGTGGGGAAAGGCATGTGAATAACCACCAGCTCCCAATTAAGGACAGGAAAATTAAAAGACACATCAGGATAGAGAAGGCCAAACCGTGCGTTGATTGTACATTTTCTTGCTTTTGATGTACTCAGATCAAGACAGAATGACTTTCTGGGAGACTTTTGGTTGGACTGAAGGTACGGCCTTACTACAGGGGGGACTGTGGGAGACTGCCTTGTGTGACGGATGAAATTAAATGAGCTAATGGTGTGTTGTGGTCTCAAAACTCCCTGATATCCAGTGCAAGCTACCTTGATGCTGATGGTGCAATATTCCAAACCCTTTGACAAGCTGGTGAATGTCTCTTTGAGATGGTTTATGCAGTCCTTTCAAAATGTAATTCCACACTGTAAGGGAAATCTTGGTTTTGTGAAAAAGACGCTGTGTTTGCATTAAAGCTAAATAGAGGTTTATTAATTAAAGCTTTTTTTGTTTTTTTTTTTTTTTTGTTTTGTTTTGTTTTGTTTTGTTTTGTTGGTTTTTTTGTTTTTTTTTTTTTGGTATGTGTGTGTGTGTACGATGGATGGCAAATACAAAAGCAAAGCATCCCCTGGCTGCAAAAGGGGGATGGTTCTGAGTGATTGCTGAGCAGATTTGAACAGGTGAGGTTTTGTAAACTCACCACAGCACAGTTTAAGGGGAAAGTATGACCAAGAAACAATCTAGGTTAAAAAACAGGAGAGAGGAGGGATGTGATGGCAGTCTGTGTCCCATTGTCCTGTTCCATCTCTGAACGAAGACTGCTGAAATCCTGGGAAAGTGAGGTAGACCTCTGCCTTCTCTGGCACGGATGAGTTGATGTTCCTGCAGCTGATGTTTGTTTAGGATGGCCAGAAGTGCCCGTGGCAGCTGCTCTGCCTGCGTAGGAGACTGAAGGCACTGCTGGGTGTGTGCTCCACACACTGTTGGCTCCGAGAGATCATTTTCAATAACTGATTGTTTCTGAAGGATTCTAAATTTTCCTCCAGAGTAACTCAGTAATAAAATACCCTGATTGGCTGCTGAGCACCCGGAGCCAGAAGGGTTAGGGAAACTTAAAGGGGCAAGATTGTGTTTATTGAAGATTAATTCTGAGGACTGCTGTCTCTTTGTCCCACTTCAGTAGGAAGCCAAATTTTGCAGGAATCTATATTTCCTGGCTCTGAAGTCATCAGCTTTTTAAAAAATTTTATTTTTTTAAAGTATTCGTGTGCTTTTTAGCAGTGTTGAATTGATCTTTTTCAAATGGTGTAAAAAAGAGTATCTTGGTAGGGTTTTATATAAAACTGTAGTAGCCCCAGTTGTGTACCTGGACTGAAAATGCATCTTTCCTGCAGTCCTGGGCAAAACTCAGAAAATTCACCAGAATTTCACACAAGGTCTACTATTACCTGTTCTTTCTACTCGTTGTGCAGGCTGACCCCTCACCAGGAGAATATATGTCTGGGAAGGGACCTCCTGGGTCATTAGGTCCATTTTCCTGCCATCGTAAGCAATCACATCACATGAGCCCTTTCATTAACTGATCAAACTCCATTTTAGAAGTATGAACACTTTTTGCCCCCACTACTTCCCCCGAAAAACTGGTATAGAACCTCGTTGTCTGATGTGCAGCAGGTATTTATTCACAGCTGGTTTGCACCCCCTTGTTTCTATGCCAGCACTGTCCTTCAGTGTAAATAGGCTTTTTCCTCCTAAGTGTTTGCTTGTCTGGCGTATCCAGGAGCAGAATTTCAATTCTTCCCAGCCTTCCTTTGGTCAGGCCAACAATCATCCTCTTAGTCCTTTCCACCCACTTCAGAGATAAAAATCAAATTACCCACATGACAAATTCTTCTCAGCGATTGGTAATACTCTAAAGAGAAAAAGGCAGAGGAAACTTTAAAGGACAGCTAAGCTGAGAATCTTTGAAACTTCCGTTTTGTGGTCTTTGTAAAGAATGTCATCAGTTTTTTTGTTTCGTTGAAGCCGTAGTGGCTGATAACTTCCAAGCTCAGCAATATGAGTGCCATAGGGGTTTTTATCCTAGAGGTTCCGTAGGGAAAAAGTCAAAGAGGTAGAGAATTGGGAAAGTATTTCTCATACAGCCCAAGTAATTTTGGGGCGAATTGTGGAAAATACCGCTTCATGTGGTGGTGCGAGGTGTCATTGTAGACTTTGTGGCAGAGATATTCCTCTTGAGAAGGGTTTTTGGTATTTTGGTGTGATTCAAAAGAATCTGTGCTCTCTCTTTACCACCTCTGTTCAAGAACTTACCACTTTAAGGAAAGAAGCTGTCCTGTAGATGTGCTGTAGCTGCATATTTCTTTCTTCTGGTCAATGAGAAGTCAAATTTCAAACCATTCTTTGCCAGGCAGGTGATAACAGCTTTAAATTTAAAGAAAAGGATGAAACGACTGAGCAAATAGCTTTAAATTTAAAGAAAAGGATAGAACGATGTAACAATTTAGGACATGGAAAGACAGCTGGAAAAGCGGTGACAGAGTTGGGGGGATGATGGTGAAGGTCTGATAATCATGATATGGGAAAAGCTAATGGGGGATACTGTTCGTTCTCTTTGGTAATTGAAGAATCAGAAAGCATCGTATAAAAACTTCAAATTACTTCAAAAATATACAGAGCAAAGTTACTCTTCACACAGAAGAAAATCTCTGCAGAATAATTTGGTGGCTGAAAGTTTGTACAGGTTCAAGATGTGGCTGTGAGAAATACACTGGTGGTTCTCATGTGCAGAAACAACCTCTGCTGGCTCAAGAAGCCCTGGGGCCACAAGTTGGGATTTTGGAAGAGCATGGTGTTAGTATCCTGTTCTGTTTTTCCCAGGTCAAACAGTAGCTGTTTTAGTTCAGTTATTTAGGTGAATTGTTTTAAATTCAGTGACCCTTTGAGCTCCAGCTGTTCTTAAAGTGGTTTTGTATGTATTGTATGCTCTTGTATGTCTTGTAAACTTTTCATCTTTGCAAGTGGTAAATGTTAGGATGATTCTGTTGGTTAATAGGTCCATTTCAATGCTGCTGTGTGATTTGTTGCCTAACATGCAAGTTAGCCCTTGTCTTTCCAACTGAAGAAATCCAGACCTTTCTTGCTGAGACATCGTAATAGATTTTATAGGAAAAACTGCTGGAAGAATTAGATAAAGAGCCCTGAAAACGTGGAGAGGGGAAGAGGTATTACAGTTTCTACTTAAGCTCAAGCCTCTATGTTTGATCGCAGGGAGATGTTTGAAAAAAGCTGTACCAGAGCTCTGAAAGATTCTTCAACCTCCAGCTCTGAGCTCTGGGAACTGGGCTGCAAACTCCTTGAAACCCGAACAGATGTTTTGGTTTAGAGCTTCAAAGCTTTGAAAGGCGGTTTTCCCCACATGCCTTCCTATGTGAGGAGACTTTTAAGAGCTGCTGAATAAATTTTATTATCTTTTCTACAAAAGCACAATCCACATGGAGGAGGCAGGCTTTGAGCAGTCGTGGGCTCAGACGTGAGACAATAACCACGTAATGCAGCCCCAATTGAACAAAAATGGAATGGAAACGAGGGAGAGACGTGTCAGCCTGTTCAGGACCCAGAGGGGGAGAGTTTTGAGATGCTTCAGTAGCTTTTTCATGAAGATAAGTAAACACAAGGGAGCTGTATTGGCTTCGGCTCTGCCACATTAGATAGAAGAATTCCTAATGTTGGGGAAGAACGTCGATGAATAACAACCCAGATGTTCGTCCTATTGCTTTGTGTGCACTTAGAAATGAATCTGACCATGGTGAGTGCAACTTGAGAACCCACAGAGATTTGAATGGGTAAAGATGTCAGGAAAAGGCAATAAATGTAGCTTATCCTGTGTCCTTTCACCCCCTTCCCAAACACTAACTGGGTGTGCGTTAGTGCTGGAGGCTGGACTGGTGCTGTACGAATGCCCAGGAAAACAAAACCCCTGCTGTAAGAATTTATCAAACTTTAAAAAGTTAAGACAAAGGAAAACGTCTAGAAATAAGGGACTGAGCCATGAGAAATTAGATCAGTTGAATTACAGTGTTTCCAACATGGAAGTCTGGGGTGCCTTTTAATACCTATCATCTGCTACTAGAACAAGAAAAAATAGTGCGCTGTTATGTTGTCATAGAATCATTAACAGTTCTGATTTGTTTTATAGTTTCTGGGGGGTGGAAAGTCAAAATTCAGGTGGTTCTGTAGCCAGGAGCAGGCTAAATCATTTTAGGAGGGTTTAATGCAAGAGTTCCCTTACACTGTTCCTTGTTGCAATTTGAAGTATTTGTTCTCCTCTGTTTAGACTTTTGTTTTCCTTAAGGCATTGTAGTGAGTTGAGAGTGGGGGGGAGAAAAATGAAATATTTTTATCATAAAGATTTTTCAGTTTAAAGATCTGAACCAATAATAGAGTTACTTTTTTCTTCTTTTTTTCCAAGGAGAATGCAGCCCTCAATCACTCAACTGCCAGAAACTCTGGCCCATTTTTAAACTATCTAAAGCAGGATGGAGTTCATTTGTAAGGTCAAGATCTGCTTATAAGTAATGGCACTTCCTGTGGGGAAAAACACTAACGCAATTTGTGAAAGTTATTTTATTTGATGGTCAAATAAACTCAATAGCACATCAGGAATAGGGTTCCTGGCTGTGATGTGACACACAGAGCAGCATTTAGGCAGAAGGCTTTGTTTTTCCTATGAATGTATTGATGGATTTTCATGGGGATGTTTGACTTTTGAAATCATAATTTTGGTATTCTGAAAGACAAATGAAACTGTAAGGTAAAAGAACAAAGCTAAGCCAGCTCCAAAAATACAGGAAACATGGCAGCAGGAGAGTCCACTCAGTGAAGATCATAAAGCTTCACATTGCCAGAGCCTCTTTAGCAGCTTCTTCGTGTTGTGGGTTTGGCAGAAGGAGGATGACAGGGCTGCCAGCCTGCCTAATGATCTTCATCTAACATTTACCTTATTGAGAGGGGAATAATTCTGTTAAATTAACATCCTAGCATATTTGCTGTCCAGCTAGTTGGTGAATTAAATAGCCTGAACAAAACGTTTCACGACCCGTTTATCCATAAAATCGCTGGATTTTCCACGCAAAAGGGAGTGACTTTTCAGCAGTCGTGTACTGCGATGCTCTGTACCCCTTATCTGCAAAAATATATGTGTTTATGTGTAAAAAGAAGGAGTTTAGTGAGGCTGTGTGTCTGTGGGAGGTAAGATCGCACACAGACAGACCCTGCTCTTGGAGTGACCCGAGCTCCGGTGCTTTGCCGCGTGTCGGGAGCCTCCTGCTCGGAGGAAGCTCAGACTGTTAATGACAGCCCACGAGCCTGTGACACTCGGAGCACTCCATCAATCAAACCTGGCACCCCGTGCCAGCCCAGCCAGCTGTCCTCTTCCATCAGTGTCCGAAAGCGCCGCACCGAAGGCCGCAGGTGCCAGCTGCCAGCCTCAAATAACCACTGGGCCTAGCCCCAGGATGAGTGTATTTAGGCAACCTACTTAGATTGAATTGTCTGTCCTGACAGTCCCTTTTGAGTTTCAGTTTGGAAAAAGGAGAATGAGCAAATTACAGCCTAATAAACGAAGCAGCACATCTATAACAAGAAATCCAAGCCTGGGGCTTTACGTTCCCCAGTTGTGAGACACCACCGTAAGGGCCTGTGACAGAAGGAGGTGTTGCTGAGGGTGCAGTTGACTTGTCCTGCTTGGTTGGATCAAAATCTGTAACCTCTCAGTGAAGTCTGTGGTTCACAGATCCAGCAACCCACTGAGAATTTATGTCGCTTCTGTTGATGTCTGTTTGGTGTGCCTGAGAGGACATGGAGAGAAAGACTCAGTTTTGTGAGAAAATATAAAGATGATCACTAGAACTGAATTAGAATTTGAATAAATCACTTAATTGTTTATATATACTTATATACTTAATTATATTAATTCTAATAACGGAGTTTCAATGTGCAGATGTGGTGAGTGTGGCTCCATCCCTACCAGCTAAGGCTCTAATCACTTAGCTGAGGTTTGATTGATGCTGCACACCTGAAAAATCTCCATGTATGACCAGCACACCAAAAAGGGATGAGCAAGTCATTTCAAGTGATTTTCAGATCCATGGGCAGGGGAACTTCTGCTTCCTTTAGCCTTGAGGACTCCACATCTTGAGCAGGTCAGGCTGAGGAGCCTGTAGGTGTAAGAGGCTTATATGTGCAGTCAGGCTTTTACAATGGAAATGGGTGTTTCAACACGAAAAAAAGAAGTTTCTGTTGATGCTGTAGCCCCTAGACTGATACAGAGGCAGAGATTTAAACTGTTTTCACAAAGTCAGTCTGCTGCTCTTCTGGGTTCCAGTGGTTCCAAGTGCAGCAGTTTGCCCTTGTACATCTATATCAAGTTTTTTTTCTCCTACTATCATCACCAGATCCTTGTCCTCACTTGATGTTTTCTAGGCTTCTCATTCCTATTCTCCAGCATGTATGAATTTTCTATTATTTGCTTGCTGAATGCAATCACTTGCAATTTCCCAGGTTGTAAAAAAGAAGTTCCTTTGAAAAAAATGTAATGGAACATCCTCAGGTTGAAATGGGCCCTGAGCACAGCTGATGGCTTGGGGACTTTAATTTACTAAACGTCAGTGGTTTGATGGCAATTCAACATGACTGGTGATTGCCTGCATCGTGTTACTGCTGTGGCTGAAAAGGCTGTTTACCTTTGGAAGACAGAAAGCTCAGCTGAGCAACACAAATAGCAATCTCCTGTGACCTGCTAATAATTTTTTTTCCCCAAAGACTCCCCAGTTGCTGAGGAGCACAAACCCCTGGAGTAAAAACTTCTCTTTGCGCATATGCTTGTTTATATATCTGTTACAAGAGGTCAATCCAGAAAAATGGTGTTTGCAAAAGATCACTTGATATCAGGACTTTTCTTTGCTGCAAAGTCATCCTTAATTTGGCCAGGGGGAGACTTTTCCTTTTCAAGAGATTTCTCTCACATTTATCATCCCAGCTTGACGCAGCACTGAAATATTTCTCTGTGTTTCTAATATTTGTTGTGGTACAACTTAGAACCACGAGTGGCCCTGTACAAGTTGGAGAGAAATGGTTCAAAAAGGGAAAAAAAGCCATCTGGTTCTCATTAATTTGCTGAAATGATCAGAACATTTCGTAAGAGAGACTATGCTGCATGTAGGGAAGAGAGTGGCAGGGGCTCTTCATTTGTGCAAGTGGATGCAAACTCACCTGCCTAAGAATGATCTTATTTCTAAAAATGAGTTTGGGGTCCAAGGTCCTTAGATAACATCAGACTTGATGGTCTTTTATCCATAAACTCCATTTCAGGCAGTGGCGTGTTCACTTCCTCCCACTGCCAGGCAGGTGATTAGGCAGGGAATTTTTTTTTTTTTTGGTGTTAAAAGAACAGCTAGGATCTTGCTCACTATTTAAAGAAAAAAGTTAATAATTTTAAAAAAGAGATTTTTAGAAGTGTACTTGTGCAAGTAGAGCAGCTGAAGCTGAGACACGCGTCCAGCGTGTTTGGGTCAGCAGCCCCTGAATGTCAGGCTCGGGAGCTTCGCACGAATTTCTGTGTTTCTGATGTGCTGCTTTCCTTTTAACATTTGGCCTTTAGGCCTTTTATTTTGGGCTTTTGTGCGTGTAGAGCAGAATTTGTTGAAATACTGGTGCGTGTGCTCCGGGCTCCTCCGGCCTTACGTGGCTCATCTGTGCTGGACAGGACTCACATCCACTCACTGCTGCTGGTGAATCTTATCAAAGCAATGACCAGCTTGCTGAGGATGATTTTATGGGCTCTGCAGCTGGTTTGTTTAAAACCGGATTACTGTCACATTTAGAAACATTTAGCACTACTGGACCAATGAGGAATAATAATTTAAAGAGGCTGACTAGATTTAATCAGTTTGTGGGAGATGAGACTTAATCAAACATAAGAGGTTGAGAAGGCTGATAGAGCTAATGAATTCGAATAGGTGATACAGACCCTGCCTGAACATTTTCTCTGGCCATGGTTGGTTTATAATACTAAAGTGTTTGCAAAAGTTATCGATCAATCAATATGAATAAAGTCCTTTGTGTGAGGAACCTCAGCAGTGGGGAGAGAAAATTACCTGAATTGAAACTCACAGCAGACATTGCAGGAGATTTCTTTCAGTGTGAGAATTCTAAGAGTTAATTTTCAATATTTTTTTTGTAATATGTAAGAAAAGAGAATTGGGAAATTACCTTGAAGAAAAACACCCCTGTGAGCTCTATCCTGCTCAGGTCCTGGGTGGCTGCTCTTGGTGTAGCCCTGCAGCATGTACTTGCTGGAGAGCCCTGGCACGTGTTTTAACTTCCCTGACCTTTGGCTTTCTATCTGTAAAATTCATGTGCTCAACCTTTCCTACTCTGTTTTGTCTATTTTATGTGTTGTAGCTAGAGAAGTGTTGACTTTATAAAAGAAAGGCCAGCTGAGGTAGATGCTGTGAAATGTGTGCTACAGCAATCCCTGCCTTCATATTACCAATCTTCCACTTTTGTCTTATCCTCAAGCCCAAAAAACATAGATGCCTCCTCCCCCGCCCCCTCTTTTAATATAAGTCAAGGACAGGGGAAGCATTAAGATGAGAGTCTGTGTGACAAGTAATCTTTTTGGTACTTTATAAATTAGGGGTGCTTTAAGTGAACTAAAAGTAACTGTGTAAACCCATCATTTGAAATCCATGCTTGTGTAGTAGAAGCCTGACCCATCCCTTTGAGTTTTCAGTGGAGAAAAATTCTGCCTGTGCTTTCTTCAGCAAAGGCAGCAGTTGTAAATATTTTTCACCTTCTACTGAATTAATTGTGAGAGGTCCTGCTCTCTGCCCACCTCCTTCTGGCAGTGCTGGCAGAGCTTTGCTGGGCTTTGGAGGGAGTTTTGTTTCACACCTCTCCTTAAAGAGAATCATAAAATCATAGAATGATTTGGGTTGGAAGAGGCCTTAAAAGTCATCCAGTTCCAGCCTCCTGCCGTGGGCAGGGACACCTTCCACGAAAGCAGATTGTTCAGAGCTCCATCCTTGCCTTGAACACTTCCAGGGATGGGGTAGCTTACAGCTTCTCTGGGCAAAGAGAAGAAATGTGACAACAGAAGGACCAAACCCTGAGAGGTGCTTTTAAAACATTCAGAATTTGGGGTGCTTGAGATGTTTTTTGCTCCCAGCAAAAACCCTCTTTCAGCTGGAGACGTCGGTGGGGAAATAAAAGGTAACTCCATTGTCCTGACTCAGTCAGATCAGGTCCTTCCCACTGCTGGCAGAAGGATAAACTCTGTTAACTGTTGACATCAAGGTCCCCTGTAAAAGACAAATATGCCATAGGAGCATGATGAGGGGAATTGGATTGGGTTAGCGAATTTTAATCAGCATCAGGCCTGACAGTCAACTAACACCACAACCAGCTGAATGATTGAGAGTCCTAAAATGGTGAAATATTCAGTAAATGCTATATTTTGTTTTATGCTGTAGCAGTTGCTGAAGCTGTGGCTTTGCTCTTTTTTTGCAACCAAGATCAGAAATGCCTTGTTCTGTTTTGGCTTTTTGATAAGCTTTTGTCCTAGTGCTCAGAAATGATGGGGCTGCATAGTGACTTCCTTTAAATCACTGTGCTTGTGTGAGAGGATTGGTTGCTAAAAACATGAGGAGTTAAAGAATACTTTTTTCTGTTACTGCATCAGTAAAGTGAAGCTCTACTTGAAATTAAATCTTTATTATGCCATACACTGTTGAAGGCTGTCCTTTTTCCGTATTTCAATCCAAGGTGACCACGATCATTGTGAATCATGAAGAAAGATGTGGCATCCCTGCCTTCTGCCTTCAGATTTGAGATGCAGAGGGGTCTGTGGCCAGCTAATGGTCACTGGGGTGTTTGCAGTAAAACCAAACTTAGCTTAGCTTTAGCCAACAAAAGCTGCCTAGTCTTTTTTTTTTTTATATTCCCACTGTAAATGTTGTAAATAAAGGCACCTCCATGCAGTTGAATCCCTTTATCTTTGACTTCTGCCTGAGGATATAAGGAAATGTGCATTAGACATGGTGATTTCTCTCAACTGGCTCCAGAAGGAGCCTCAATAATTGCTTTGAATGGAGCTCTGAGAAACCTGGTCTGGGGAAGGGGGGTCAGAACTAAATATCTTTAAGGTCCTTTCCAACCCAGAATCATTCTATGATTCTGTGAGCCTTGTAGGTGGGTAAATGTGAGTGTGATGAGCCCCATCTTAAGTAGAACAGAGAAAGGACTCCAGTTTCCTCGTGAGTTCCCAATATACATCACACTCCTTTACTGCACTCTGACGCTCTTAACAACATGCACATTTTATTTCCAAAAGGATTTAAATACCAGCTGTGCTGTTGGAACTTGCCAAGTCTTACCTCTGTGAAGTCACATTTTCCTCCCCAAAACACCCGGTTTTAGTCCTGCTTAGTATTTTGCATCTGCAGTGCAGAAAGGTGCCACTTGTGTCAGTCTCGTTTTGTCAGGAGCAGTGCACACGTTCATTTGGAGTTTTCTTCGTGGTTCTAATGGCAGGCGGCGTGCAGAGCTAATTACTGGGGTACAGGAAGAAGTCACTGATGAGTACAGATTGAATATCTTCAGATAAAAAGAGCTGTGGATCTCCTGTTGAGTTTAAAGAACAGTCTTACTGAACTTCAGATATGCAACCAGATGCAGCATGTAGAAGCAACCAAATCAAGGGTTAGAGGGGATGAAATTAGTTCAGTTGACTCTTATTTTCTATGTATACACTTCCAGAAATTATTATTACCTTACGGGTAGCTAAATACAGAGATGCTTAATTTTTTGCTCCCTAATTATAGAGGTCAGTACAACAACTTTCATTATCTCATTCAATGTTTTCTTGAAGTGGATGGAGAGATTGGGATCTCGTTGTAGTTTCAGCATATCAACCTGTTTCGATGCCTTGCAATGTAGAAATTAAGCAGGGAGAAATGAACAGCTATTCTTATATGGGGTTCTTAATAGTAATACACTTAGAGTTCAAATGGGTTTAGCTGTTTTCCTTTCATGTTGGGACTATCAATGCAGGTGGAATAGTTGTTGAAGAAGGATTTCAGAATTGAATGGTTCGTGCTCAAAACAGTAGCTTTTCTGTTTAAAATGACATAAAAGTATGAACAGACAGGAAATGCAGAAGGAACTACTAAAGCATTTTGATTATACTGGTTTTCTGCTTTGAGAGTAGAGAGAGTAGCATAGGATGGGACTTGAGGTGGATTTCTTGTCCTGCTTCTCAGGGGTTCAGGCAGAGCTGATTGACAAGGAATGATTTATGACCAGATACACATTTCATCGGTAGGAATATTTCTTGTTGAGTAGAGGAACATTTCTACAGCCTACAGTCACCGAGACACAACATGTCCCTGCTGCACATCCATTTCGTGAAGGTCGCAGGTGGGTGCCCTTGATGTTTTCCACCAGATCTAGTCCATGACAAGTGTCTTGCCTTTTCTTCATGGGGAATCCCATTCTGTTCTGCATGGACAGCTTTCATTGCTGCAGGCATTTCAGCCTGGCACAGCTCCTCCATCCAGATCTCTGCCCAAATCTTTGTCCCTGTGCCGGGGAAGGAGGCTTATAAGGAACATAAAGCTGGGGAGAAAAAGATGGAAGGGTTTTTTTTAATCTTCAGGGCTTTTCTATGCCATTGCAGAGACTTCCTGAAACTGGTGTTTGTTCCGGCCATCAAACCCAGAAGGAAATCCCTAATTTGATTTCTTTCTAATTTCAGTCTATAAAGTGAACAGTGGGGGCATGGTTCAATACTGAATGAAGGAGAACATCAGTGTTACTCCTTGAAAACCTTGATTTTGATGTCTGCATGAATTTGTACTCTAAAGAACTTTCTGCCAGAGTAGCAAGTGGCCTCATCATTTTCTGTGAAGGATGAGAAAGATTTGCTGTTGGATGCAGTTCAGCTGTGGGGTTTTGAGCTAATCCTAGATTTCTCCTTTTGGGACAATGTGCTTGCTGTACTTCCTGCAATGACTAGTCATTATTGATATCCCCATCTTCCCCCTGCTCCCTCCTTGACTCCTTGGGAAGGTCACACGCCTGGGATTTACAGCTCTTTTTGGTATATGGTGACTGTTATAGCAAAGATGAATGGGAAGGGAAGCTCTTGTATGTTCCTCTGCCTGAAAACTTTCTCAAGGTTAGAGATATCGGGTGACTTTTATTGTTACCTTTTCTGACAACAGCCTCTCAATATGAAATAGAAACTGAAATAGAAGAGTGGCAACTAACTGGAAATAGACCTGAAAGGGCTGGCATAGAGATACAAATTGCTTATTGTTTATAGTATTTGTCTGCTTAAAGCCCACTTCTCTCTTGAGAGCCTGTCTTACTTAAAAAAGAATTGCTACACTGAGAGAAGTTTCCTGTATCCTACCTGAGTTATAGAAACGTGTTGTGAAAGTAGTTGCCATGAAATTGAATTACAGGTCTTGTATTCTTCATTACTTAAATTGCTCTATCATATCGTAGGCCTCATCGTTTTGTTTTGAACAAATAACTGCAATTTAGTAGGAGCCTAAGAGATGATGGTATTAGCAGTCAGGGGTTGTTTAAGGCATCCTTAATGATGGAAAATTGTTCTTATCCATTTACCATGTGTCATCTTTGTAAAAATGCATGTGCAGTGAATGGAAAAGGAAAACGGTTCCCTCATGGCATCTAAGTTTGTTTTTATATTTTTCAGTGTGTGAAACAAACCCCTGTAGGTTTTTAGATTAGTCAGGGCAATATGGCCATTCATATGTAACTTTGACACAGCTCTGATGCATCAAGTGGTGGCACTGGATGCGGTCAGATGTTTCACTTCATTCACTTTCAGTTTGCTGGAATTAAGTACATGGTTGCTCAACCTAAAACTTCCCAGGTTTTCATGGAATAGGGTTTTAAAAGGTCCTTCAGGAGATTTTTAAAAAGAACTCCCAGTGCTGAAAGCAATTACTGGTTTAGGCCAGACTTTAAAATCATTTTGTCTGGGTTTAGATTCCTAATTGCTGCTCTCTGTGCTGCTCCCTGCCCAGCGCACTCGTGCCCAGTTGCCTTTTCTTGGATGTGCTTTGCAGTTTACCCTGGAGCTTAATGTATGTGAATTGCTGCATTTGGCGTGGAAACAGGGTACCTCCAACAGAAAAGGGATGCTTGCAGAGATCTTGGGCTTGAAAATTAACCTTGCTTCCCCTACTTCCTATCCAGGTCTATATTAATCTACAAAAGATATTCTGTACTGAAATTCAGAAGCAAAAGCTGCTGTATCATGTGGCTCAGAACAAGCTTTTTCAGTTTCCTCTGTTCCAACCTGTTACTAGTCTAGAGATCTGGTAAGGTGTTACATATGTGTATTCCTCCAATTTCATAGATTTCACAGAGAAAATGAGGTTAGGAAGGACAGCGAGAGGTCAGTTTGTCCATCCCTTGCCTGAAGGCAGGACCTGTTCTTCCAGGTCCTGCTTTATCCTTGACAGATGGCTGTCTAACATGTCCTTAAAATTCCTCAGCCATCGAGATTTGCTTACTTGCTTCGAGGTGTCACTTGTGGAAAGCCAATTAAATCTGCTTCAATGGTCTTATTTTGCCCGTGTTCCATTAGCAATTAGGATCAGTTTTCTTTCTTGTTTCACGGTTTTTTATATACGTGTTCTTTGCACATGGGTTTTTGTTTTATTTTCCCCTTTCTTGCTCCTCTCCTGATTTGAAACGTGATTTTTCAACATCTGCTTTTAGCCAGTTTGTGTCAGGCCTCTGATGCTCTGCCCACTTGACTGAAGGTAGTATGCAAGTTGCCTAATACTTCAGAAATTCCAGTTTCACGGCAATCTTTAAGAATAAAAAAGGGAGTGGGGAAATTTTTGGAGTGAGTTCTTTTGAATGCATATTTTTGCTGATAAACCTTATATCGGTGCTTTTAGTAAATTCTTTTCTCTTGTCTCTTGAAATGTGATATGAGAAAATAAAACCGCTTTGCAAAGTTCTGTGAAAAATTAATGTGTACTGTAATTTAGAAGATGGATCACTGGAGGGCATTTAAATGTTATGTTTTTGTTTTCTGCAAATTTTATTTTAAGGGAAACCAAATACCTAGTAAGGACTGTTTCAGAAATTCAACTACGTGCTGCTGGTACTAAAAGAATTAAGAGAGGAGAAATGAGGGGCATAGACTGCACAGCCTAATGAGAGGACATAAGCCTAATGATGCAAAATTGCAAATTGCCCAAATTACAGAGCACTGTCCCTTGCATGCAGCTCTGCTTTTAGGGCTCTCCAGAGCTGCAGCGTCGGCTCAGGATTCAGATGTGCTGGCAGCGTGGTGTGCCTGGTCACACAAAGCCTCTGTGTGACTCCACCCGTGCTGGAACTCGGTGAATTGGTGCCATGTGCTGACAGAAACCTTTCCAGGCTCTGAACTGCGCTGCTGGGGGAAGCTGGAGTGGGCAAGGTAGGGAATGAACTTGTGGGATGACAGGAGAGAAGTGATGTGCTGCAATACCAGAGATGCAGGTTCCCTTGCCCAGCACACCCTTGATTTTTTTGCTGTTAGAGGCAAACTGGTGCCTAAGTGATGGTACAGCTTCAACTTCCCCAGCATGTGAGGGGGATGCTGCCTGGGCTCCTGCTGGCAGCCAGGGAAGCATTTGGAGCAGCTGCTGCATGGCAGGGTGAGTGTCCTAAAAGGGCAAAGGGGTTTTCATGGGACAGCAAAGCCAGAGCCCAGGGTTGCAGGTAACAGAAAGGGAAAAATGCAATTTTTAACAGAGGAGTGTTTACTTTCTTGCTGCCTGCTCTTCCTGACCCATAAAAGCTGCCAACTGTGGTGTCAAGCTGATAAAATGTTCACGCAGCTCTAGCCAGAGCAATGAACTATAACCAAAAAACTGAGGAATGTTTGGGGTTTTTTCCCTTGGAAAAATTTTGCCGAGAATTCAAGCAAAAGGGTAAAAAGGTATTTTTCGCAGTGGTGTCACTCTGTACTCCTAAAATCCATCTGTATAATCATGTCTGACTTACCTTTGGGGTGCTGGTTATTCCTTCTCGTTTAGTTTGCACAGGTCAAGGATGAAACACAGCCAAAGCTTCAGTTCTGTAATTTTGCAAATAGTGAGATACCTGATAGTCTTGTGCAGCCTGTGTACCTTGGAGATGTGATAACCAGATATTTCTTCTGCTGATGGCTGATTGCTCATCTGAGTAAACTGGAATAATTCAGGGGAAGTCTTAGGTTTCTTTTTGCTTTGGAATAGAACAAAGCATTTTGCATTGAATGCAAAATCATTTGAGATAAGCGATGAGATTACTCAGTCAAAGCAGAATAAAAACTGGGAGGGATGTAATTCATTGTTTTATTTTTTTTCAAGCTGCTGAGATGATGTGAGAGTTGCTAATGCAGTATGAAGTACAAATGATATGCAAAATTCCCTGATAACTACCTGGGAATTCTCATTCCATCAGCAACTTCTATGTTATCATAAATGAGACAGCTTGAAAGGCACTTGTTGCGTTTTGTATTGCATGCAAAAGTCATTTACACTTCAAATGAACTGGCCTAGATTATTTTTGATTTTTTTTTCTGCACAGCTTTCATAAGCAATGGAACAATGCTGAATTATTATTCCATAACATTTAACAATTCATGAATTGTGGGGTTAGGAGACATGTGACAAATCAACACCTTGGTGAAGCTGCTTAGCAGCTGGGATTGTAAAACCAGGGCTTCAGCAAGTCAGATTGGGATGTCTGATCACCTCTGAAAATTGACAAATGTTTGGATTTTAATTGTAATCTGTTTTTATGTTCCGATAACAGAGCTCAGAGGGTGAGTGTGTGTTTGTCTCTTGGGACCCCCAGGCTCAGCCCCGGTGGCTGGTTCCCATCCAGTGCGAATGGTCAGAGGCATGAATTCAGGAGTGAAGCGGAGAGGGAGGATGAGCATGGAGTTTGGTCTTCCTCCAGGAGGTGAAATAAACCAAGGGGAGTCTCTCCAAAGCTCCAGGGCTCGATTCTCAGCTGCTGCAAACCAGCACGGTTCAGTATAACTGAGGCTGAGATCTGTCCATGTGACTTTATCTGTGCCGTGTACAACAGATGATCAAGTAAAAATGCATGTTGAGCTGATGTGGGCCGTGTGTAAGGATGAAGCAGGAATGTACCTAAAAGCCTCCTAATCTCCAGTTTGTTCAATTCCTATTTATCTCCCCATCGCCATTCCAGTATCTCTGTATTAATCTGGAAGGGTCTCCATGCTGAATATGATGAATGTACTGAAGTCCAAAAAGGCCTGGAATGCTCATGGCTGCAGTGTTAAGGATAATTATATGGTGTTCCTAGTCCAGATGCAATCCTGGAAAGCATGAAAACAGCTTTGGGATGTATGCTCATGGTGCTAGGAGAGGTCAGCAGGAGGTAGATGCTCACAAACTAATTGGACTTCTGGGATTCTGTTTTAAGGAGTGTCTTCATATAAAATAATGTACGTACCCAGGATGTGCTGCTCAGTTGTTTCCTAAACTGTCAGTTGTTTTAAGATAAGAGATGTTTTTATTTCACTGAAGCCCTTTGTCTCCAAGTCCAAAAGAGCCTGGAAACTATTATCTCACGGAAAAATACCTTGGGGTATGTGTATGAAAAAGGTGATGTGTTCTGCAGTGCTGGCAGGGTCACCCTGAGTGCCTCAGTCTCCTTTCTGAATGCTGTTTATGAAGGAGAAAAACTGGCTTGAAATGCAAAGGATGTGAGTGGCTGTGGGTTTTATCTAACACGGTACAAAGTGGCCCATCGTGAGTTGAGGGAGGTGTTGCTACCTGGGGGAGGCTCTTCATCCTCCCTGTGTGGCTGGAGTGATAGGAACGCTGTGTGTTGACTTTTAATGAATATTCATCAGTTGTGTGTGTGTGTGGAGGGCTTTATGGCCTGTCACTGCAGCCTTATCTTAGGCATTAGGGAGAGGAGGCAGCTCCTGTGTTTGGTGTCTGAATTTGGGCAGGGTAAAACACCTCCCCCTGTGAGCCTGGAAGGGCCAAGGCTTGTGGGTGCTGAAAGGGAGCCCTGCACTGCTCAGAGAATACCAAACAGGGAAGTGCCCAAGGACAAACAAACACAGGAAAATAAAAAGGAATCCTGGGCAGGCAGTAAATATTGTGCTTAGGAGGCTTCTCTTCTCATCCCCTTAATTTATGGCCTCAGTGCCTGCACTTTCCATCTCGCATCACCGTTGCTCTGGGCCTGCCTAGGTGGTTGTGTGCTGACCTTTCTCATTGTTTATAAGACTTGCATGCCAGGATAGTACTAACAGGGTTGTGGGACACATTTTAAAGCCCCCCAAAGTTGCATTTTTGGGGTTTTTTTCCTGTGATGGTGTTACCCATTTCCGGTACTCTGCTGGTCTCTGCTTGCCTCTAAAAGGCCCTTCATGATTCCCAGTGCTCTTCCAGAAACACCTGCATCCTCTGTCCTTGAGATGTCTGGAGACATTTGGGTCCTGCCATTTTAGGCACAGTTTTGGGAGCAAAGTGGGGTACAGTCTGGATCCTGCTGCTGGCTTTTATTGGGATTCGTGTTCCCTGGACTTAAATGTGTGGAATTTAATAGTCCAGCCTAAACTATTTGTTTGGGTGTCCCATTCAGTGAGGGGGCAGAGGTGGCTGCAGATGCTGTGTCTGTTGAACACCATCTCTCTTCTCACTTTTGGGCATAACCAGTGTGTGGATAAAAATGCGCTTTTTTCTTTTTTTTTTTTTCTTCTTTGGATTAACAGCAAATCACTGTTTCTTTGTAAGGTTTAAATTTTCCGTGCTGGAAATCACCCAGCAGCTGTTTAAATGAAAAATCTGTTTTGTAAGAAAAACAGAACAACTCAAAAATTACCAATAGCTAAAATGTACTTGCAGCATCTGTTGTTTAACTGTATCCATGTTGCAATTAACAACAAACTGTAATAACATATCAGCATTCAGCTCCATTAATTTTATATCTTTTTTTATATTACTTTATTATGCTTTCAAGTGGGTTCTGCAAAAGTACAAAAGATACTAACAATACTTAATAAAGGAATTAAATATATAAGCCTATTATAATTTTGTGCAAAGTCTGTTGATGTATAATTTTTCTTAAAGTAAACAAATTGATACAAAATTGTAAAAGGAAAAAGTTATAGGAGCAATGATTAGACTCACACCTGCTCAGCCACTAAAGCTTAATTGCTCATGATTTTGTGTTTGAGGTCTCCATATCTCACTCCTGTCATGCTGTTCAGTTTGGGATCTCTGTGTTATTATTTTCTTATTTCTCACTTGCACATGGCTGCAGACACGTGTTCTTTGAGTTATTATGGTTCAATATCATATCAGCCCCTGTGTTTAGGTTTAAAGCTGTTTCAAATCAGTGTAAACTGGCCTAAGGTTGGCTTAAATGAGCGATGGAGGCAGCTCCTCACGCACATTCCCAGACCCCTTGCCCTGCTGTGGAAGGACATGGTTGCAGGCTCACAGGTCTGACTCATCTCTTGCTTCTGGCAGTAATTTAGCTAATTACCTCAGATATACCACCTGAACTTAGACGAACTCGTGTGCACAGGTAAAATCTGGGGCTCCCAGTTTGTTGCTCTGCTGACATCAGTGTGTGCCTGGTCTGACTGTAGTTTTTCTAATTTGTGAAGCAGAACGGGTGACCCATTCTGGGTCTTCCACTTGCAGACAGTTGATTGAAGAGTTCATTCGGCTACTGCTTATGTATATCTGCAAAAATCCCCTCTCCACACAGATGATGTACCAAATGGAGACACTTAAACTGGTATTCTGTTTTTCACTTTTTCCTTTTTCCCTTTTTTTGTGTGTGCGCGGTGAGAAGATGATACATCATGTGTACGTGTCTCTGTGTTCCACAGTATTAAGTGTAAGGTCTGTTTATAAATGCAGCTAATGAAATTGGGGACCGTGTGGCCTCCAACCATTTAAAATAATGGCATGAGCAATCTCACTCCATTACGTTTGAGTGGAAGCAGTTCATGCTAAAGTGCTGGTTCCCTCAGGAGCCGGGGAGCCCTGATTGAATCTTACTTGCAAAATGGCCAGTGAAGATAAGTTTGCAGGGTAGATGACAGCTCTGACTCAACAGAAACTGCAGTGCTCAGGGAAAGGGCTGCCTTGAGCCTGTTAATGCATTTTTCTTTCTCTTTCACTGCTGTCTTGCAAGCTTTGCAGCAAAGGCAAGTGCCCTGTGTTCATGTTTCCCAGAGGCACTGAGGTGCCATGGTGCCAGGAGGGTTGTGCTGAGTGATGCTGCTCTGCTCTGCTCTTGGCCGTAGTGGCTTTGGGCTTTCTCCCTCCAGGTCTGTGGTCCAGAGCAAATAGTTCCATCAGGAGGGTGGTTCTCCAGCATTAAAAACTCTGTCCTTTCTTCTGGCATACTTTTATCAGAAGACTAATTTAAATTTTTGGGAATTTTCTTGACTACCACGAGGTCCTTCTAACAAGGGGGATGGCCAGGCCATTAAGCAAGTGACACTCCTTTTTTATCCTGTTGTAATGTGTTTCTAAACACAGAAGTTGTTGGGAGATGCTTAACAAATGAGTTTTGACACGGGTTGCTGAGCTGATGTGTGCTCTGCTGCAGTCTGTCTGTCTGGAGCAGTGCCCATTGCTGGCGGGGTGTTATTTCTGTGAGGAGACAGACAGACCATCCCTCGTGGCCGCTTGGCAAAAAGAACTTATTTTCTCACCACCACTGGTCAGTAATGTGGGGATGAAAAGCCTGAAAATGTGTGATGCTCCTGCCTTTGGCTCAAGCTTCGCTGTGGATTCTGAGCCTGCCTTCTGTTCCTGCAGGAAAAGCTCTCGGGGACTATTTCAGCACTCTGGGGGAGTTGCTGTGCACCAACCACCAGCATAAAACATCCCTGGTTTTGCAGAGGAAAAATAAAATTGCTCCTGACAAAGGCCTGTAATATTTGAATATAAATACATCTGACAGAAGTCGCAGCTGCATGCATATCAGGACAGGGCAGTACTTGACTGTAACCATGAAGACTGAAGTGAACTCAAAATTCAGTAGAACGCTACAGAAATGGGCTTGCAGGGTACCAGCCTGTATCGAGAGGAAACAGGACTTCTGCAAGACAAATAACAATTCCCAAATGCTTATCTAGCACAAACACATTGAGCAAAAATAAACCCGACTCTTTCGAGTGAACATTTCACGCTGATGAGAAAACTCGGTGACGTCCTCAGTGATGGAAAATAACCGGAAAAGGGGAAATTTCAGAGGGAGAGAGGAGTAGAGTTGGAGATGCGAATCTAGAAGAGAGGCGAAGCACCTGCAGCTTCTTCCAGACTCCCTTCACCCCTGTTCCATCCCTGAATGGTTGTGGGATCGTGGACAAGGGCTCATGTGATGTGGGGAGCAGCTGAATGGAGCAGCAAAGTGCATCTGCAGGACCTGCATCCCCCTGGACACAATGGATCCCCTCGTCACTGTGCTTGCTAACTTTGTTTTTTCAGTAGTGACATTGTGCAAGGCAGGCTCAGCCTTCGGAGAAGCTCTAGCTGTTATTATATATATCTCCAGAAATAACCCTCTGCACATCCAGGATCAATCTGAGACTGCCTTTTATGTGCGGCTTTTCCCAGCCTTCCCACAGTTTTACAGACATATAATAATTTTACTGAAAGAAACGTTGCAAATCCAAGGAATTCAGAGTTAAGCTTAAGTGCATCATAAACCTCAATGAGAGGGTTATTTTGCTGTACTGTTCTATCATATTGGGGAATTAATTTATCAGAAGTGCAAGAGGAGGTTGGTGCTTCTCTCTCCCACACAGCATAGAAACGTATGGGTGAATGTAATGGTACTTCCCTATTTCCTGGAACTGGAGCGTGGTGGGATTTTTTGAGAATACTGAAGGACTCCCACTTCAGTGTGTTTTTTTGAAAATGGCACGTGAACAGTGGCCAACAAATGTGGTTTTCAGAGCCCTGTGTTTCACTGCCAAGCTTGAAGCTTTCAGCCTTGAGATTCCCTTTGCAAGTTTGTGAAGGGAGAAGGAACACCTGGAAAAACTTCTGGTGTTCTGAATGTAGGGGATGTAGTTCATTTGTTCAGTTAGGCTGGCACTCTCACTGGGGTAAAACCAAAAATCATGATGGCACATGTCACGTGTCAGTGTGTGGACAATATTACATCTGAATGCCATTTGAAAAATGTGATGGTTCTAGTGCTTAATTGCAAATTATCTCATGCTTTTATAATTAGCTTTGCCTGGATAAAATGTAATAAAATACAATGTTTGTCCTCGTGTGAGACAGTTGATTAATGTAATCACAGCTGTGATGAGGAGCTCATTTTGCTTCTAAGTTTCTTTCCACTTTAGTTTCTTTTGCCTTTGAAGATGCGATTGCTGCTGATTTGGGGGATCACTTGGAATTCCTGTCTTGTAAGAGGCAGGGCAGAACACTGAGTAGTACAAAGACTCTTGAGGCTGTGATTCACCCTCTCAGATCATGCTAGGATTTGGACAAGAATTATGCATAAAGTACATTTCTGAACTGGTTCTAAGTTTGGCGTGGCTCGAACCTGATCTTTGGGTTCAAAGCTGCTCAAACTAATAAGAGTTACCAATAACTATTTTTTTACTAATAACTTTTAAAGAGATGGAAATATAATCCAGTATCCATATAAACTGCTACTGACAGTTTGAACATCTGTAATATTTAGCACACCACGACTGCAAATTAACCTGGGAGTTAGGACTGAAAAATTCAGTGTTTCTGTGTTTATTCTCTCAGCTGGGCAGGTAATTCTCTTCCTAACGTCATGAATTTAAACATTAAACCTAGATCAGATCTCAAGGCTTTCACCTCTTCTGTTTATGTAAGGGCTTCATGTTGACCTGATGGAAAGGTCGTAAATCAGGGCACCAGTTTCCCATCAGCGTCTTTCAGGTGGACTCACCTTTCACTCTGTCGTGTTTAGTGGTTTCCTCCCATTACACACTGCTTGGTTTCCGATCTTCCCTCTGTCCTTCCTTTGCAACCATCTACTTTATTTTAATCTTCTTGACAGGACCCTCTTATCTGTTCTTGCCAAGCTCCATTTAACCAGCTCTGCCTTGAGCAGATTTGTCTTTCTGCCTTCTGATTTCTCTGCAGGGCATGCCGTGAGCAGGCCCCACGCTCCCCACACTACATCAAAATGTAATTTTTTGATAATTTTAGGCTTTTGTATCTAGGGTTTCTGTCCTCCTGGGAATATAAAACCTGGACCTGGCCATGGTTGGGAAGCTCTGTTGTTTCTCAGTCTTCCACTCTTCCTCCAAACCCAGTCCTGGCCCCTGCCAGTCTCAGACCTCCTCTCTTGTAGCAAAAAAACCCCAAAACCCAAACACCACAAAAAAACTGTGCCTTCTGCCTCCTACTGGATTTGTCCCATTTGTTTCAAAGACCAGGCTGGCCACTGGCTCTATTTGAGTAGTAGAAAATGATTTTGTAGCAGTGAATTATTGCAGGGCTGGTGGCCAGCAGCCTCTGTGTGAAGCCTCTTTTTTGGAGCATGTGAAGATTTATGGGCAGCTCCAGCAAGTGCTGAGCACGCTGTTGTGTGTTGGGCCAGCTCACTGCACTGCACGTGGAAGCATCTGAGCTTAAGATCTTTTTTAGTAACTGAAATATATTCCTTGGGGAGCCTGAAGTGGTCCAAATGTTGGGTTGGTTTTTGTTTGGTTGCTTGAGGTTTTTGTTGTTTTTTAAGCATCCAAAAATACCATATACTGAAAAGGATATATGAAATTAGGAGCATTTGCATTTTCTTTCCCTCATGTTTTAAATTCAAAATTAGAGGGAAGAGACTGTTTAATTTTCTTTTCTCCCTTGTGGGTGAATCTTTCATAGCAAAGAATTGCACTTTCTCTCCTAATTCTCCTCATTTCACATATACCTTTGAGTGATAATTTCCATCGTTTCTTGATAAATAAAGAATTTTCATTTCAGGAGACATTTGTATGCTATTTTAAAATAAAATTGATTTTTCATCTTTATGTAATTAAATTGTGTGGTCAGAAGGAAATTGCATTGGAATTACAAACCTGGTGTTATTTCCTCTTTTTGTGTGTGTACTTAAAAAGCAAAACAGAGCAAAACCACTAACAAAATATGCCTGGAAAGGAAGCTGTATTGTCTGATGCAGCCAGGGACAAAGACCTATTTTTTCTTCTATCATCAGAGAGAGGTCACAATGAGACTCTGGCACTGAAGTTGCCTTGTGTGATACAGATTTTGAAACTGCAGTGTGATTCCTCACTTTTTAATAAGCAGAGAAGCGCATGAGAACTTTCACAAATTAGTATCACTATCCAGTGACCTCTGCAGGGGTGAAAAGGGAAGAAAAAAAACCTCATGAGAGCAGCATGATTAATTGGTTAAAACATTGTATCATGAAAAGAAATCTGACATGTTTAAAGCGTGTCTCAACTGGTGGCATCCAGACTTGCTTTATTTATTATATTTAACATTGTTGTAATCCATTAAAAAGTATAAAACAGGCTGCTTTTCAGTTCAAGGTGTATTCTACTAGTTGTTTATCAGCATAAATATTAGCTATGAGGGAGAAAGCATGCTTTAAATTCCTCTTCATTCCAAAGTCTCTAATTAGCTGAAGTTTATCCTTTGCTAAGGGGAATAGACTGCATTTGGGCTTTTGTTTCCCTTCCTCATTGCCCAGCATTTGGCCAGAGCAGCGTGTTGTGGTCCAGCAGCAGTGGGGTGTTTTGCACAAGTCATATTTTGCATATTCAGAACTGTCTAGAAATAATGCCAAACTTTTGCCTCAGTGTGACCAGATAATGGGCAGGTGCACTATGATAAAACATTACTTCCATCTATTAGGAATGTGAGCTTTCTATTTCTCCAGTTCCCCCTCAAAAAAACCCAAACCCCAGTGAACAACAAAAAGGTCTTTTTGTGTGTGTTTTGACAGAACAAACTTGCTGAGGTGCATTTGGTCAGTCCACAAGCTCGTTCCTTCCCATGCGGTGCAGTGACTGTCCTGACTTTGGGTTGCTCGAGATACCTGCCTCTTCTGAGTTTTACTGCATCTTCTTTTCCTGCCCCCTGAAAAATTGAGACTTTAAAATCATTTCACCCGCACAACTTGTAAATTACGTTAGGGTTGGTCTCTGAGCTAACACTGGATCTTGTTAGGTGTGTGATTTGAACACATTTTATGTGTGTGAAGACATGCCAAAAAATCTGGAACTTGAAGGAAAGTTTGTGCTTCCAGCAATTCAAAGAATAGTGAGTACTTTGTGTATGATACTGGCTCAGTGAAAGGCAGCAGCAGCCTGGCCCTCAGCCTGCAGACTGAGGTACCCGTTGTGCACGGGCCGTTCTGAACCTCTCACAGTCAGAAGCTCACTGCAGTTAAAGTCCCCAATGTTTAATGAGGTGGAGGCAGATAATGTTGTCTGGCATTTTAGACAATACTCAAGATGCTGAAAAGCCTCAAGAGGAATTAAGGGGAAAGGATGGGCTATTTGTGTTGAGGACGGTGATTGGTGAGGGGATGCAGCTGCATCCCAGTGGGGTGGGTACCAGTCCTTCCCTCGCCCTGCCTGGCATTGCTTGGACCAAATGCCTGGGAAAGTGGCACATCACAGCCATCTGCAGAAATGACATGACTGTGATTCTCTGCCTCCTGGGGATTTGTGAGAATAAAGCTGATGATGATGAGGTGCTTATGGGTACAGCAGAAACAGGGCCAAACAAGGCTCTTCAGACAGGGAGGTGGGAAGGGGCTGGGAGCAGAGCCTGCAAAGTGACTCTTTTTTTTTTTTTGTAAGCAGCTGAAATTTGCATGTAGGAAGTTTGTACCCACACAACGAGATTAAAATTGCTGCCTGTCTCATCTGACAAAATTGTTCCTGCTCCTTCAGCAGTGCCCTGTGTCTGTGTCTCGGGGAAATCAAGCACTGAATTTTGCCGACTGCCTCGTGCCGCCGCTCGTTCCTCCAGCCGCCACCTCGGCCCTGCAGAGGAGCCAATCTTTCTCCGTGAGAAATCTGAGTGTTAATAATTTCTGGCAAGTGTTGTGCTGAAGCAGACAATTCTCTAACGCCAGCCAGGCGTGCTGAGGAGTTACACTGGACAGGGCAAGGAAAACACTTCATTCATGTTTGAATTCCTCGCCTCTCCGCAGCCTCCCAAGGCAGCCGTGTGAGCCAGGGCAGATCCATTTCACACGGATGCTTTCCCTCGGAAATGCCTCTGGTGATGGTCTAGTATGCAGTGATGGCTGCTTATTTCTGTGAGAATACCCCCTGGCTTGGGATTTAATATTTTAAAAAAATTTTTCCCGCCTTTTATAAGGTGAATGAAAGTGGTAAAGATACCCAGATTTGACCTTGCCTCATGATGGGGTGTCTGCTTCCTTAATGTCACTTGGTCAATGGGAACTGTGGGCCAGAGGTATTCAATTGGTGTTTATTTGCTAAGTGCAAGCCTGGTTAGTTATTGTTGGTTTTATTTGAAATTAGACTTTCCCTTCCCCCCCTGCCCTCAGATTTCTACCTATTGTTTTTCTCCACAGCATTTTTAAGCTGTTTTGCAAATGGATGTTAGAAATTGGATTGACTGGAAAAAAATTATTTATGATTGAGGAAAAATTTTGACTGTGTTTTCAGTATTTTTTTAAAAATCATTGGGGAAAAGAAGAGCAAGTTGGGCTAAAAATTCCAGCATTTCCTTGTGATATTTTTCAGTTTAGAAAGAAAGGATGGTTTATAACTAAGTCTCTCTTAGAATTGCTGGTGCTTGCCTGATCTCCAGGGGGGATTTCTTGAGTGTGGTTGTCCATGCTACATCAGGATCTCTCTTCCCTGACAGACACGAGATGTGTGAGAAATTAGTAAATGTGCCATGAGAATATCATTAACTACACTGCTTGCATCTGGGAAGACCTTTTTCTATTCTTTAGGGATGACATCTTAGAGCTCTACCCTATTGATTCACCTCTTAAGTCTAAGCTACTGTGGGGTCAGCGGGTGTGTGTGGGCTCTGGGATAACGAGCTGCTGTATCCCACTTAATCCACAGTAGCTGACCGTGGGTAAATATGAGGTAGCTCAAGGCTGCTTGACTTTGGTTTAGGAAAATATTTATAATCACAAATATCTTTTTAATATCAACATTATCTGGGCCAGGTAGCTTCACAGCTTTGTGGAACTGTTTTAGATCTCCATTTCATTGTGTAAGTAGGATATAAACATCAAATCAAGTGTCTTTTAGTCTTTATGTTCGCAGTGCAAGGGATATTTTTGTGATAGATATTCTTAAAGATTGTTGAAAACAGTAGAATAGTTCTATTTTTAAAATATAACATATTCCATGCAAGAAGAGATCAACACAATGCTGTTTAATGCTGTGTAAATATTTTTATATAAATAGAATAATCCTTTTTTAAACAAATAACTCCGAGGAGAGTAGATTTCCTTTGTGCAAAGATTGTGGATGTAATAGTTTTCACCTACTAGTTTAGCAGTGCATTCAGATGGTAATTTTATTTGCCTGAATTGTACCAGGGACAGTGGCAGAGGAAGCTGCCAGCACGGCTCACTGCACAAAAACAGCAGTTCAAACACTCACAGGTATTTTGCTAGTGACACTTTCCCTTTCTTCCCTTTCTCTTTCTAATAAATCCCTGATTGAAATGATTGTCCAGTTTTCAGAAGGACAGTTTTTGGCAGTTCACGCTTCACTAAGAGGTTTCTAATGAAGTTAGAAAAGCTGTAAAGTGAGATCAAATTTCACTAAGCAAATTAAAATTATTTCACAGCTAAATTCATTTTTTAAATAATGAGATATCTAGATGCACTGCACTCTAAAATGGATGCCCTTTAGATATCTAGAATGAAATAGCATTTGTGTTTAATGATACTTAATTTTTATTTCCCTCTTTTTATTTAGAACGAGTGAAAGTGACGCATTGCTGTAATATTTCCAGATTGCTGCATTATTCTTACAAGGTAGGAGGGTGCTTCATATTTCCCCTGGCAGTCCTGAAAAACCATTGTTAATGACTTAAATTAGAAATATTTTTTCCTAAACACCTGTAAGAGTAAATCTGTGCAGCAGAGACACTTTTTGAGAGCAGGATCCAGCTTTTTGCACCAAGTTCCCCCATGCCCAAGCAGGATAATAGAAGTGATTGATGTCTGAGCTGAGTTGTTTGGGTTTTTTAATTCTTCTCCTACCTATAATTTCCTCTTGCTCTCACCTTATGCCGTAGGAGGTGGCAGTGAAACAGCTGTCCTAGGATCTAATATGAGATATTTTCTCAGCATATGGTGGGAGTCTTAACTTGGGGTGTGCCTTGAATACAAACAGCTTTTGCTGCAGCTGTGGAATAGAGGAGTTGGGATGACTTCTGGGAAAACACCGAGTGCTGCTGGAGGGAGACACAGTGGGGCATATCCCAAAGGCAAAATCCACTTACTGGGATGCTTCTCCTCCTCCAAACCAAGAAGATTCCTTAAATCCATTCATTTATTTTTTGTCGGTATTAAAGAACAACTGTTAGCACTGAAAATCAGGTCTGTAACAAGAGCTTTGAAACAATTCACATCCTGAAAATGATGTGTGAGCTGGAGCTGACAGATCAAAGCCTGGCAGTGAGGGCTGGTGAGGGGCAGAGCCGGCAGGACATGCACAGGGACACGGCTCCATCGGCTGGCTGCAAATGGAGTGAATTATTGTTTAGTTAGAGAGTCCCAGGGCATTGCTGTGGTGTTTCTTCACAAATCCTGGTGCCCAGCATAACAATACATCTGCTTGATTTATGGAAAGAATTTACATGAATATCCAAACAAAGCAACTATTTGGAGAGCGCTTAAGTGAGCAAAATAAAGAGCCTCAAGTGGAATATCACTGAAAGTTTGTAAGGAAGGGACAAAAGGTTGGTGAGGAGCTGAAGGATATGACACCCAAATATTTCAGTAGTGTTCAGAGACCTCGCTTTTTGGCCAGTTAAGGGCTCACTTTTATTTATTTGGGGCCCACAGTCAGCGATTCCCCTGTCTCTGAGGGGCAGGAACTTGTGCTTGGCTGATTCTCCTCACGCAGCTTGAAGGAAGCGAACGGCTCCAGTGATGCTCTTCTGGGCTTTGGTGTGGAAGCTGCTTCCTTTCCTGACAAGATTTATGTGCTCTCTTCAGATGCACATGGGTGGCTTCTTGCTGAAGTTCCTGCTTCCACACTTCCTAGGTGGTAGAAATCCACATGGATTTGTTACCTTCAGTGGGGTGATGTAATTAAGGTGAGCTGAGATCTAGCCCTTAAGGAATTCTCAACATTTTAAGCTAATTTGGGCATAGATAAAAGTTAGATTCCTGCTTTAGGAGTGGTTATTTTTGTTTGTGTTATTCCTGTATTCTTGTAATCCACGTGGACATGAGTAAGCACAGCAGAATGAATTCCAAAATGTTGATTGTTTCTGGAAAGGGGTGCTGTATGTTGACTAAGAAAATACTGAATTATTAAGTAGTTTTCTAAATATGTTGCCTGTCAGAATAAAATTAATGGGATGGTAGATGCAATTGTTGCACTGAGGCTAAGACCTGAGATTTGTGGATAGAATAGAAATTATTTTTATGTAGAGCAACAGCAAGGCTCTATGAAATGCTTCTGTTCCCTAAAACCCTTGCTGAAGCCACCAGAATTGGTGTTCATTTGTATGGGAATGGTTCTCTGTCTTGCACTGAGATTTTTCACCAGAAATCATCTAAATTTTACCTCAAGCACGATGCTCAAAAAAGCTTTCTAATCTGTAAAGGCAAGTCCATGAAAGACTTTTATTTTTGTATTTTCTTCAAAAGATGGAAATAAGTATATTTTAAAGATGAGGATAAATAATCTTCTATAAAATGCATGTGTTAGAGGCTACAGAGATACTGGGAATGGAGGCTTTCAACCTGTCTCTGTCATAAGATATCCGCCTCTAATTAGCAAAATCAAACTCGTCAGTGGCTATTAAGGCTCTGGATGCCTTTTAGTGCCTACTGGAATTGCCATTTTGTTGGCCATACATCCTGTGATGCCTCGGGACCGTTGCTCATTTGCTCCCATTAATGCACAATTTCCATTCTGCCTCTCCTTTAACCTCACATGGAATTGTTAACGAGATTGCCTGGCAAGGTGGTGTGTGGTGTTTGGAACTGCTCCTGGTTCTACTGGGAACCTCGGCTGCCTGGCAGAGGTGCTGCTGTAAGAGCAGCCAGAGATTAACCAGAATTCATTTCCTTGCAAGGCTTAAAGTGAAAAATAATTTTTTTCTTCAGATCAGAGGCAAGAACTTGTTTTCAGGTTCCTTTTAACTTTGTTTTGTAGGACAAAACATAGGACCTGCTGTCTTCTGGGATAATTTGGGCATTTTCATCCGACTTCTTCATTCTGCTGGTGTCTGTCTCCTTCATGGGACCCTTTCTGGTTCGGGCAGGGGTCCTTGGTACTCGTTTGCGATGTGCCACAGGGAGGATTGTGTAGCTGGGGAATGGGGGACAGGTGATGGCAGCTGTGGGACAGTGGGGTGGGCACTGCTGCTCCTCAGGGACTGGGCTTAGCCCACTGGAGCTTTGCATTCCAGCCCTGACCCCCCAAGGGAGAGCTCACAGCTGACAGCCACGTTATTCTAAAAGCATGACTCTGTCCCATCCCCTTGCCATGGAACACTGCTTTTCAGGGTGCTTCATGTACTGGTGTAATTATATCAAAGTGTAGATATTTGGTGGTGGGGAATAGCATCTGTAAATTCTCATTTGTTTAATGACAGGATGTTGGAAGGGCCTGACAGTGCTGTGCTAATTGTTGTGTGTGTTTAATAAAAGTGGCTGTGTGGTAAGTGTCATCTGAAAATTAAAATCGTATTATTAAATATGGATCTGTGCAAGCTGCTAACTGCTTTTGATCAATTCATATAAACATGATGCATCCCTTAATTGTATTAAATTTAAGTAAATTTAACAATTAATCTTAATTTAATTAGCACTGCAGTTTTGACAGCGTATCATTTAGCAGTTGTTGTAGACTCTTTTAAGCAGTCAAACCAAATGCTTGTGATTTATTTATCTATATATTTATATATTTATATATTTATTTTCACTGCTTTTTGAGAGGACATGTTTCAGGGAAGCACCTTACAAGGTAAAGGCTGGATAAATCATTTGAAGTGTGTGTGTAGCTGAAATACTGTCCTGACCAACTGATCTGGCTTTGAAAGCATCATGCTGCACTACAAGTACACAAGAATCTTTAGCTTTATTCTTTGAAACTTGTTCACAGAGACTGTCTGCCAAACAAGCCCATTCCTACTGCTTAGGGAGTAAGTGCAGAGCTACAGAGTTGAAGAAAGCTTTTTTAATCCCACCTCTGGTCCTTCAGTCTCACTGATTTTTGACATGGCTACTGGAAAACCACTGGGTTTTTCTTAATTCATTGTTCCTTCTGCTTTTTTTTTTTTCCCTTTTTTTTCTTTTTTTTTTTTTTTTGTGATCGGCTAAGGCTGAAGCTTTGTGGGAAGAATTTAGTGAATATTAAAGAAACAGTAATTTAAATTACAGGGAAAAGGTAATAAATCACTGTGCTTGGTACTCGTTCTCAACTTCATCTCATTTAGAGACTTTTTTCCATGTTGACAGAATTAAAATATTAATTTGGTTTTCAATGATTCTCTTTCAGCTGCACTTTATGTTTCCGCCTTAGGTTTTTATAGATTTTTTCACTTTAAAAAATGTACCACTAAGGGCAGGGGTTTAATTATCTGATTTGCTTTTCCATTTAAACTTCCAGAATGATTTTCATTTAAAGATCATATCTGCTGTGTATTTGATTATTGGATGTAGATCAATCACATGGAGATATTTGTGTCGTCTGTCACATACACTGGAAAATGACTTTCAGAAATAAGTGTTTGCTGCTGATTTGGAGTTATCCCATTCAAGTGCAGTACAGCTCAGGAAAGTAAATCCACTCTGGATGCACCACTGCTCCATGGTCATGGAACTGGGCTGGGAAAGGAGAGCAACCTGAGGCAAAATTAGCTCCATTAAAAGTTAAAAATAGTTACATAGGATAAATTATTTCCAGATCTTAAATCTCCAAAATTAAAAGCATGTTCCGGATTTGTACCTCATTGTGATGAGACATGGATGATCTTAGGAAAGGAAGCAGGATTATCCTTCTCAAAGACCCATGGAGTCCCTCAGGAAATACACTGTGTGCATATTTCCTCGTAAACTCTTTAGTCCCTGCAACTCCAATGATTCAAAAAAGCAACAAATGAACTTCTTTGGTAGGGTTTTGCTTGATCAGCCCTTTGGTCCTTTACAGACACAGGTAATCTCTTGCTGTGTAGAAACTGGACATTTCTCCAGCTGGTGCCACTAATTCTAGTCTTCCCAAAAATTAAATTATTCCTTGAACCCTAAGTGTGATGTAAATCTCTAAAGAAGTCTGGTTCTTCTCTGTGGCAAACAAATGGAATGTCTCCACAAAGGAGATGCATCTGCTGCAGTGATTGCAAAGTGATGGTTGATGAATTCTCTTCACATTTTAGGTTGGTTTATCCTGTTTTAATGTCCTGCAGGGCTTTTTACTCCAGCATAGATGGGAAAGGAAACATTGCCAGTTACATGTGATGTAACAGTTGTTGTTGACCTGCATCTGATGTCAGAGGCCGGCAGAGTCTGTGGAGATGGGAAATGGGGAGGGAAGAGGTGAGATACAGGACAGTGACATCATTTTTAGCTTAATAAAACATACTGGTTGTAAAGATTTCACCCCCAGGCTGCTCTGCCATAGAGGATTCCGTGTGCCCGAGGTGCGTGCCCAGGGTCTGAAATACAGACTTGGCTCCTGTGTCCCTGATACTAATTCCACACAAAATGAGAACTTCTTAATTAGGCTTGTTCCACAGGAGCACTTACTCTCCACTTATGCAATGAATTTTCTGTAAGTAAAAGTGTAGTACAATAATTGTGATGCATGATGGGCGTGTTTAGATAACCGTCCTATTATTTTAGGAAGTGCAGTACTTCAAAGAAAACTTATCCCAAGGTGTCCCTTAAACTTTTCTTTTGCATTACCCTCTGGATTACTCTCGTATCTTCCTCCTTTGATATGTTAATTCAGTCATTTTTTGTACCAGGGCTCATTGCTCCTGCTTTTTTCTTCTTTTTTTAACTGTAATTTAATTTTGTGGAGAGTTAATGCTTATCAGTCTTGTTTTACTAGTTGACAATTTCTGGGACCATTTTACTTCTTTGAAATGAAAGTCTGCGTACTGTTCTGCCTGACTTTTGTGTTTACTAATCCGTGTTACTATTTTTTAACAGATTTTCCTTGTTACTGTTTGTTCTTTTTGAAACAGCAGCACTAATTTTTTTCTTGGTTTTAGTTGGAGCTGTTTGGATCTCACAATGCTTTAGCATAATTAAGAAACATAAATCAAAGCTGCTGACTGAAAGGTTTTGTCAGTCTCTCTTCTACACACATACTTGTCAACTGCAAAACTTTAACCAAGAGTAGTCAAATTTACCCTCAATTCGTGAAAACTTGACTCTGGTGGGAAACAAATGCTTGCATTTGAAGCAAACTAAGCCTCAAGCATTGGGAGCTTCTGTTTCTTGGCCAACAGCTTTACCTGTCAGTTTCCAGGAAAGCTTGTACAGCATATGAAATCTGACTTGTTTTCCATCAGCTATACAGCAAATGGTAATGCATTAATTTACAACTCATTATTTAAGGCCTTTGAGCAGTAGCTTTAAATATCTGTTTGCTGTTGTCTCAAAAATTAAGCACCCAGCTCTGCCACCCGCGCACAGTCCGGATGATGCACATTCTGCAGGGCTGCAGTTTGCTCACACTGAATTGTAAAAATCTAAGTCTTTATCCGTTTCTTACTCAGCATAAAGCCGATAAACCAGTTTTGTTGTTTGTGCTTCTAATTTAGCAAAAGTCATACGGTTTAGCAGGAGCTTAATTATAATTATGATGAGTTCAGCCAGCTCTTGCAGTGGGTTTTTTCCCCTGATGGCACTGCAGAAACGTGCTGGCAGTGCAGCTGAAAATATCGCTGCTCAGTTCCTTCCCAGCAGACAGTGGTGCCCTTATAATTCCGATGGAGCTGATGCACTAATATAGAAGAGCTTCAGCCACCAAGTAACACCAAGCCCAGGTTTAGAAGTTCATAGACATGTGGCCCTCTGTGTCACTGCAATGATCTCAGTGAGGTGCTGCTGTTGGGGGACTGGGAGGGTTTGTGTGGTCACAGTGGGGGCTGAAGTGGAGCATGTTAAATTAGATTTAGTGGTTACCAGTCCCAGACTCCATCAGCATGGAGTCACCTCCCTTGGCTCTCTGTGGGTTTGCTTTCATGGTGTTGGTGCCATTTACCTTGTTCTTATTATTTTACTAATTTTGATCTTTACTGTGACGGTGGGGAGGCCCTGGCACAGGTTGCCCAGAGAAGCTGTGGCTGCCCCACCCCTGGAAGTGTCCAAAGCCAGGTTGGACAGGGCTTGGACCAACCTGGAATAGTGGAAGATGTCCCTGCCCATGGCAGGAAGGTTGGAATTAGGTGATCTTAAGATCCTTTCCACCCCAGACCATTCTGTGATTCTGTTTCCATAATGCTGATGTATTTAACAATACTTTCCAGCTTGTTAGAACTGTACTGTGTCTTTGCCTCTAGGCACTTGAATAGCAATTAACAGTATCAGTACATAATGAGATACTCTCTATATGTTGAAAGAGAAAGTCCTTCTTTTCCATTTATGTGTCTAGAGAACATCAAATGAAATTCAAACCTCTTGGGTGGCTGTTTTTTTCCCCCACTCTTGTGCTTTTTCTTGGTGTTTGTGAATCTTGGTATCCAGGGATTATCACTCTTGCTGATGGAATTAGGTGTCTGTGGTCCATCAGCACAGAAATCTCCACTGAATATCTCTTTGTTAGACTGGCTCACCATCAGAAGCTAAAATTGGACAAGCCCTGAGCTTTGGGAATCTTCACCTCTCTGAACTGCATCTTTTTGGCTGGAGCCAGATCTAAGAGCCAGCTGTACTCAAAGGCAGGGAAAGTTTGCATCTGGAGATGGATTTCAAGTCTTATCTTTGCTGGATTTTTTTCCCCAGCTCCTCTGTGAGCTCCCCTGTACCACTGTGCAGTTGCTCTGACAGGCAAGACAGAGATTTTGTAATTAGGAGCCTTCCATCATATGGTGTCCCTGCTGCGTTTCATCGCCAGCTGTCTTCCCGGGGCTGAGGAAGCTTTGCTTTTACCATGCTTCACACAGCATTAAACTGTGTAGAAAAGGCTAAATATTGTAGGCCAGATGCTGCTTTCCCTTTGCCTTTTATCAGCCTAGAGAATAATTTCACTCCTGGGATGGCACTTTGCTCCTGGTAACTGGTGCCTGACTGCAAGAGGCTCCTGTTCCTCCCCGGTCCTCCTTGTCCCCTGGCCCTGGGGGGAACTTTGGCAGAGGATTATTTCCATTGTGGACTGATTGTGTGGAAACACCTTTCCTTTTTCATTTTGGGAGATAATGGTGGGCTTCACTCCGGTTGCATCACAAAGGCAAGCAGAACATATAGTGTTTTTTCTTTTATTTTTCTCTCAAATATCTTTTTTTAAGAAATCCTTAAAACAGGAATGGCAGTGACATCTTTTAATATGACTGGAGCTAACCTCTCTAGTTATTTATCTAATGGACCTGAAGTTTTCTGCACTATCCACAACACCAACAGGCGTTCTTTGAACTCCTCCCCATTTCCTTCTCCATTTCTGTTTGGAAGTGTTCCTTATCCGCTTTTATCCTGCGAGGGAGGAATATTTTGAGGCAGAAATGAAGAAGCAGCCCCTAAGGGGACTTTAGTACAGAGAGGTTACAACTCAGACAATAATTTGGGTCAATTTAAATGGCATGTGGGTGTGGGTTTAAATAAATAGCTTTAACCTTTAGCTTACTGATGGAACTGAAAATAGATACAGGGTTGGGCATATTGGAAGAAATGTGCCATTGCTGCCAGCATTACTTTGAATAAATAGATCTCTCTTCAAGGCTGTCAAACCAGCACCTTTGCCAGTAAGAAGCAATAAGGTATTTTTTTCTTTTTCCTTTTCTATTTTTTAACCAGCAGCCAAGTCTAAAAGAAGCTCTTACCGTCTTTTTTTTTTTTGGTTATTTTGTATTCTCAGCCCTGCACTTTGCAAGTTTCTTGTATCACCTAGACTTTTAATAACATCTGTAGACCTTTGTGGCTATTTAATTGCCCAGTTACACCTGTATGTAGACCTTCCCTGACCATTTATATCCTAAAGGCAGGAATTAGAGCATGTGTTGATCTTAGTCGATGCTTGCCGTGTTTCAGCCAGGACCTCTGTGAACTGCTTTTTCCCCAGCTATTATTTGTGGCTCAAGAACTAGAGGAGAGCTCATAGAATTATTTGCTTGGTTTAGAGGCCAAAAAGTGGTGGACCTGCTCTAGCTTGATGATAGTCCTGTCTGGGCTGAGCTCTATCGCTGCTGCCCAGGAAGTCAGTGTGGAGTAGGTACGAGCTCCTCTACTTTGCATCTTTGGGAGGAGAGTAGAATTACGAGCAGAATTCTTCTACAAGCGTGTATCTGGTGAAGAAATACCAACTTCATTGTTATGTTAAGCTCATACCAATACGAAAATCTGATCCAAAATATTGTAATGTGGCAGCTACTCAGTTGTCCACAAGGAGTTGATTTAAAGTCAAAATTTGCAGGCAGCTGGTGGGAGAGGAAGAGCAAGTTGTTGCTTTATCTGAGGGGACTGAAAAACCTTTTGAAACTCAAATGAAACAAAGAAACCCACAAAGCAAATGTCATGGAATCATTTTCTTAACGTATCAAAGCTGACGGGTGATGTTTTGGCACTAAATAGCTGAGTTCTGAGTGTTTGTTGCATCCTACAGCCCTAAACCAGTCAAACAGCTGAGTGCCCTCGCTCTTCCAAGCCGGAGCTGCATTTTCTTTGCAAAGATCCGTGGCATTAACAGCAGTGCAGGTCTCCCACTCTCCGTAAGGATGAAGCTCAGCAGCGTGGGAATTGCCTCGGTAAATAAGGTGCTGATAAAGAACTACCAACTTTAGATCTTGTAAAGGCAGCGAGGTTTCTCGGAGGAGTGCAAAGCTATTTTCAGCTGCTGATTTGCTCATGTAGCATAAATGTAGGCATGATGAAATACGCAGATAATGTTTCATAGTAACCATCTGATAGCTAATAATGGTAAAGAAAAATAGAGTCGTAAGTCTGGCATGGGCTGCAGTTTAGTACCATTTCCTTCTGCAGGTTGTTACTACTGGCTGTACCTGCTGAGTAGCAGATACGTAGTTACAGAGCGTGCCAAGGACAAATAAATTCATTTTCACCTTTTATGCTTGCCACTTCACTGCAAACAGGTTGCAGCCTCGTGTTTTGTAAAACGTACTGCAGTGTCGGCCCCGCGTAACTGTGTCACACCACAGAGTATCACACTCTGTGGGAGGATGTTTTGGCATACATTTCCATAATAAAACACCTTAAATATGCTTATGCAAAACAGATTGGGAGTGATTCACTAATGTGTGAGCAAATTTTGCAGGGAACCTCTTGGAAGAGCAGCACAGCTGGTCGTGAGGTTGTGATTTCATATTTTGTGGGCGTGGGACGAGGCTGGGGGACAAAGAGCAACAAGGTGCCACCAAGGACAAAAGCTCAAGAGCTGAAGTCCAGAGGGTTGGACCTGATTTCACAGCAGTGAGACCATTCAACGTCAGTGGTAAGGAGAAAGGGAGATGCTTGAGAGAGGTAGAGAAATTCTTCCTTTTCAGGTTATCTGTCAACTCTCTGGTGAGTCAGGATGAGGAAGAAAACAGCTCAGGTGGTTTAGTTGTTGTGTAACTGTTTGCAAAGGTTTCTCAAACCCTTCCCTGGAGCATCTGCTTTTGCTGCTGTCTGATTCAGGTTTATGGTCTAAACAGAGCACTTGTCTGATCTGCTATGGCAAATTCCAAATTCTGAATATCATACAGAATAATCCGTAAGTAAACAGTGATATTTCCTGTAAGGTGTTTAGCTTCCAGGCCCTGGGCATTTTTGTGGTTTTATGTGCATCCCTTTGAGACTTCTGCCCTGCTAATCAGTGGAGTATTCAAGGATCTGTCCAGCTAAGGAATGCTGGTCACTGTGAGCACTGGAGGCCAGTTGGTGTGTTATCTGCAAATCTTGTATGAAAAATGGTCAGTGTTCTCTTCCCTTGGTAACAGCAGTATTGAACATGTCCCTGCACCTGTGTGCCTCTGAGTCCCTGCAGGGAGCTGTGAGACTGTACCTGGCTGTGTGTGTGCACAGGGGATGGAGGGCAGCCTGCCTGATACCCAGTTTTCAGTTACCTGTGTGGAATATAAATGCACCTGTGTGTGTGTGCAGCTGTAATGAGTTTGCACAAACAGCAGAAAAGGTGAATGTTTCAGAATGCCCTCGGGGGGAGTGGAGCACCCTGCAGTGACAAAACCTGTCCTGGCTACACCATTTGATGTGCAGGAATCAGCATCCACTTGCCCTCTGACACTGGGTTGGGATGGGAAGGGTGAGTCCGGGCAGGAGATGTTGGTTATTCATGTAACAATTTGTGTCAGGTAGGCACTTTCTTGTTCGTTCCTTTTGATCTTTTTACATACCCTAATTATGGATACAGTCTTGACAAAGATGATAAGGGGCCTCAGGGGTTATAAAACAGGAGGCGAGGTTAAGAAAATTATGTTTATATTCATTAGAATAGAAGAGATTAAGAGGGGTCATGACCAAGGTGTACAAAATCCAAAAAGTATTGAAGAAAAAATGATACCACCAGAATATTTAAGAGAGAAACTGTTAAGACAGGGGTAAGTGGAGAGCAACTGGCATTTTGATTGGAAGTGGTTGTGGGACATTTTTTCAAGGGTTTTGCTCTTTGTGAGGAAAATAACTTGGGCTGATCAGGCTCTTACCGTCTGAAAACTTAGGACACTTAGATATGTTGTTGGCCAGAATTATAGGATACATCATGTGACTTCTTTTTGGAACATCTGAGTGGGTTGGGTTTGGGCAGAGAGTAATGGATTAACAAAGGGATTCACCTTTTGAGCTTGTTTGGAATAATAGGCTGGGGTGCCAAATGTTGGAAGAGGGAAAGTCCCACTTTTCATATGGAAAATGCTTTGTGCACCCTTGTTAACTAAAGCACTGCTGTAGAATAGAGGATTTTGGGGGCTCTGTGCACAAAGACAGATGATTTTGGGGGAGTAGCACAGCAAAGAAAGCTTTTCAGTAATTTGTAATAGTACCAACCTGACAAACCAGATGTGTGACCAAGAACACCACCAGCTGTGCAGCCACATAGGCTAAAATCAGAAGGACATAGAGGCAAAATCAGTTACAGCTGTAAAGGGTTATGAAGAAAATGACTTACAAACGCACTGAAGTAGGAAGAAGGCAGAAGTCCATCAGGAAGAAAGGGAAGCAAATAAATGGACTAGACAGAGAAGCCAGAAATACAAAATGCCATTATTTTGCGCTGCTCTTCACAGAAAGGTTAATAACTGTGTCAGATCTGTAACAGTGTTCCCTGTAAAAGGGGTTACGAGCAAAGGCAAGAACAAGATAAGGAGTATTTAGGTAACTCTGATATATTTGGGTCAGTGTGGCCTTATGAAATGTACCCACTGAATTATTTACAACTCTCAGAAGCTTATGGAGAGTAGGGGAATTGTCAGAATTCTTGAGGAAGGCAAACATAGTACCTGTCATCACAGAGGACACTACAAGGGAAACAGAGATTTGTAAATACCCAAG
This sequence comes from Falcunculus frontatus, assembly GCA_013398115.1. NCBI lineage: Eukaryota > Metazoa > Chordata > Aves > Passeriformes > Falcunculus > Falcunculus frontatus. The sequence continues at coordinate 1,544,684 of VZRV01005702.1, read as the reverse complement.
AAGATACAGAGCAAATTACCTGTGAGCAGCATGTAATAACTGACGTGCTTTAAGCCCAAACTAATCTGATTTCTTTTTCTGATTGTGTGACTAATACCCAAGAGAGGAGGAAAGCAAAAGCACTTTGTCTGTAGCCAGGAGTGTGATGCTCACGTGAGCACCATATTCTCACACCTGAGAGAAAGCTCAGGCTTGTGACTGTCAAAGTTTTTGATCAGTGGATCACTAAATCTCTTTTAGCAGAGCTTCATATGCCCAGGTGGTGGGGATTTCACTGCACAACAACTACCACTGGCTATACAGCTGGCTTTAACAAAGTCCTAAAAGCACTTTATTAATGTTTAACTCAGACGTTATTGGACATTTTAGCCGTGGGGTGTGAGAAGTATCTGCTTTAATAATTCTGATCAGTTGCCTGAATGATGGACCAGAAAGTACATTCCCCAAGTGTAGGTGAGCACCGGTCATTAAAAATGAAACCCAGTTGCACATACAGAATTGTTGTGGAGGGACCACTGCTTCAGGTGAGCTCAGGGGATGTCGCTGCAGACCCTGAACTGAGGGGTGGTTGCTGTGACTTTGTGCTCCCTAAGGACGTGGACAACTTTGGAGGGAAGCAATAAAACTAGGTCTAGTATCTCTACCGTAAGTCTATTGCACTGAGCCAATGCTGCAACTTTACTGAGGGGAGGTAACGTGGGGAAGTGGACAGACAGTACTGGCACATTCAGGACTATTTCAGAGCACCTGCATGAAACTGAATTATGGCCTCTTGTTACCAGGCTCAAAACAGGTAGAGAGTTGCCTTGATAACAGAACCAAGATTTCACAATCTGTATGACATGGAGCAATTTATGCACTGGTAAATCCAGTTATAGTCCTGATTTAGAAAAACACTGAAGCATCTGCTTAACTTTTTGTCTGACAGGTTTTAACAGGTGCTGAAAGCTCTTCCCTGAATGAATTTCTTTGCTGAATCGAGACCCAATCAAGCATATGCTTGCGTTAGGCAAAGGATATATGCAGTGCATAAATTCTCTGAAAGGGGGGAGGAATATACATTAGGATATTTTTAAATGTCTATTTTTATAAATGCTTTCTCTCAATGGAAATTGCATAGACTGCAGTACCGTCCTCTTTGCTCTCTCTCCAGCATCCCTTTCCCCAGTGTATTTACTATGAAAGAGCTTTGCCGTGGGCCATAGCCTGTATTGCAGTGGAGTATCACATACTGAAAACTTACCTAACATCATGCAGAAATGTGTTGGTGGGTGGAGGATGGGGAGCTAGAGGTAAGCCTTTAAAAAGTTTTCCTAAAGATAATTCCTTTTTAAACACTCCTCAGGCTTTTGCATGAAGATTGCAGAGTAGGCATTCCAGCAGCTTAGACGAGCCCTGGATTTATGCTCTGTAACAAATGTATCCATAGGGTGCTGCGTTGTTATAATGATAGCAAATGACAGTAAAATTAGGAGAATTAATAATGAACCAGCTGGAATAATTTAGCACTGTGATAAGTAAACTCTAACCTAATACTCAGCATACTGGCAGAACTATTTACAAAGCACACTGAATGCAGGAGTCTGAGGGGAATCTTCTATAGAAAACAAAGTGAAACCCTAATCACAAACAAATGCCATAGTATGTCATTAAGAGGATTAAGTGGCTTGAAATTGATGTCTAAGGCATTTTGGTTGATTGTTGCTAAAAATACCACATGCTTGACAATTATCTTCTGTTTGCCATCCTCTCTCCTGCTAGTTGTCTGTCATGCAGTATTATCCTTGTTTACCACCCCTGCCTCATACCAGGTCTTTATCTGCAAGGTTTGCAGCTTCGTGCCAGAGCTGATCTGGAATTCACAGTCTGATGTGTTGGCACTGGTTGTTGCCAAACCATTAACACCTTCATAATAGTAAGGGAGAGGCCAGGTTGAGCAAACACTGGGCTGAAACCAAAATAGAACAGCACAAAACTTCTGAGTTAGTTTCTTAAATAAAAATGCTTGGGTTTTAGTTTGAAATATTGTGTTTTCCCTAAGAAATATTATTACATTGGAGTTAACAAAGTTCTTAAAAGAAATTTAAATTTCAATGAAGCATTTTACAAATAAATTAGTTTTATATGGACTTGAACTCCTAATAGCTTTCTGAATAATTAGTATTTCTGAAACTTTGACCTTTGGTGTAAATAACATCTTTTTAAAAGTAGAAAAATTTCTTACTCTGCCCTGCTTAGTAATTCTTAGCTATTACCTCGTTGGGCTGTGCTTTGCTGAGAGGAAGAAGCTGCAGATGTATTTAGGCAAGTCAGACATTTCTGAGGGAAAGCCTTGAAAGTAGCATCGTTGTATCTGAGTGAGTGTCACCATATGGATCGTTTCCGATCTGCTCAGGCTGTCAGTGAAGGAAGTGTTGCACCAAACTCCCAGATCTACGATAGGAGCCATGCTTGCTTCCATGGCTGTTTGTGTGTGTAAGTTGATTGCAGCCCTGAGCAGAGCAGGCAGCAGGGAAAGCTCCAGTTCTGATTTAAATCCAGGAATTAGTGGGGAGCCTTGCACTCCATGCAGCTGGCCATGGGAATTGTGCACGTGGAGCCTGAGGGTAGGAGCCTTCACCTGCATCACCTCTAGCCTGTGGCATCCTGCCCTGCCACAGGACCCTGGGATGTCCTGGATGTGTGCATGGAACAGCTCCAACCTGATTTAACATTCTCACTTGAAATATCACCCCTTGTCATTCTGGGGGCACTGAATTATTCTGTCAGAAAATGTGTCTTCAGCATCACAGGTTGGGTGTGGGTGTTAGCAAATTCTTCTGGTTTTTGCCATTTGGTGTCTTGTACCCATGCAGTGCTGGGTTGTACTGAGCTGAGCTGCTTTTGTAGTCAGAGGAAATTGGCACTGAGAGATACTGGCATGTCTGCCCTGTTGGCAAAAGGATCAATGTCCTGCATAATTTGAGAAAAGACAGAGATCTGTTGCAGTGTGAGAACTACACAGGGATAAAGAACCTCACATTTTCAATTAAAAGTTTTGGGGTTTGATTTTTCTTTCCCCTTTATCAGTTTTATAATAGTAACAATATCAACAATAATAATAAAAATAACTGTATGTCCTGAATCCAGCCATGTGAGGTGGCAGTGTGAGATGCTGATATTTAAAGCCAGATTATTGCCCTCCCAAGACTGAAGTTCAGACATTCCATGTTTCTGGGCTGCAGAAGGCAGCAGAGGAGTTGCAGGAAAAAAAATAAGGACAGCAAAGTTTTGAATTATGGTTCAACTCATTCCTTCTCACTTCAGATGAGATGCCAAATCCACTGACCTACTGCCTCTCTTTCATGGATGCTTCTGTCTTTCCTTGGCAATACTATTACAGCATGGTTGGAAGTTCAGACTCTAATGTGGACGTAATCATCCTGTTTTGAGGACGCCTGAATAAATAAATATTGACTGAAATCCTAGTTACTGTCTCCATGAGTGCTGCCTCAGGGCTGGCTCTTCAGTTTAACTTGGGCACTCTGCAGACCTCAGTCCAAGAGAGTTCTTACCCAGGCCCGAGGGGAAATGAAGGTGACAGAAGTCCATCCTGTCCCCTGCTGGTGGCCATGGTGCTGCAGCTCTTTAGTGATCCTGTACCTGCTGGGAAAGTCACAGATTTAAGGAACCATAAGCAGGAAGGGAAGGTGTCTGCTTGGCGAAAGATACTGCCAAATGGAATTAGGATTTGTGTCTAGACAGCAATCAAAATTAGCCTTTCATCATACATCAAGGTAATATACAAATTGTTCTGTAAGCATTAGTAAGTTAATTGTATTACTTTGAGGATGCATGCAGAAATAAGCATTGAAGGTATCTGTTATCTTGCAAATGGGAATGAAGCTAAAATACCAGCAAAGGTGGAGACTCCTCACTACTGGTGTTTCTTAACCCTCCTGTTCTGGCTGTGAGCTGGATTATTTGAGTCACTGTTTCCCTTTTCAGTCGATTTAATCAAGTGTAATCCTACATTCAGTGAGCATTTAGATGACCAGGTGAGATGCAATCTTCATAAATTATTAAGACCGGTGGAAGTTCCTCACACTGCACAAAGGATTTTGGCTGCAGAGCAGTAAAGGAGCTTGCTCTGAGTCACAACTGGGATCTCTATAAAGGAAAAAAAATAAAATCTTTTGAAAAAACTATATGTAACAGACTATAAATGAAAGAAATGTAGTTGTATATCAGAGCAATCCATTAAACACACACAACCTGCTGAGAGATGCTACAGTATCACTCACTCCTCTGTTAGTCAGTACATAAACTCGTTTTTAATTTTTTGGCAGACTTATGAAGCCAATTATCCTGGTAATAAATATTCAGCTTTAATAGGCAAGTAAATAATTAATGTTATTGCCTTTGTAAATTTAGCTTTTCAGTTATAAATTAACATAATTAAAATAGTAATGTTTCAGTACGCATTTTACCAGCCAAAATCTAAATCAAGCAATTAAACTGTAGGTTTTTCACATCAAATGAGTTGAGTTTATAATGATACAAACTGGGCATAAATTTGTTTTTCATGGTCAGATTCATTACAGAAACATGAAGAAAAAATATTCCGCAGTAGATGTAATCAAGTATATTATTTGAAAAACCATTAATATATACTTTAACTGCTTCTGTTGTTCTTTCACAGTGAAATAGGAAGGGGAAAGCACATTTCCCATGAGTCTCTGGCACAGCAATAATTGCCTGTGTGTAATTGTAATGGCCACTGTACAATGGCTGTCACTGCGTAGTGGCTGTCACATCTCTTTGGATTGATTGGAAAACCACAATGCACAGTATGGATCTGAAAAGGAAAAAAATTACTCTGTAGTCATTAGCTTGAAGAACTCCAGTCTGAGTTACACAGACTGAAAATTTGATCGTACACTTTTCCTCCTCTGCTCATTGTTTTGTATTTTTTGTGATGAGCATGTGCCGTCCTCCTGTGTCAGCATTCCATTTGGGTGAGCAATCAGAGCAGTAAAGCTTTCCTTGATAAGAGGAGATGAGTTAGTAGGAACACGTAACTATTTCTACTCTGAATGCAGCTCAGAGCTGGTGAAATTCAGCCCTTTCAGTAGCTGATCCCCAGGAGCAGAGTTGTGTGGCTGTAACTTCAGGTTGGCTCAAGGGTTCAGGAGGTTGCATCAAAATTTCTGAGTTTTCTTGTGAGAGGCAGTTAAGGGGTGTCTGAAATCATATGGCTTCTGAGAATTAGAAGCTTCAGGGACATCAGACTGTAGGAACTTGAGCCTTTCTCTATTTTTTTTTTTTAACTGGGGATGTCACAAGAGCATTTCAGTTTGTATGACTGGTGTCAGTTTGTGACTTTTAAAAAGACTACATTTTGTCAGAAATGGGAAAAACTCAGAAGTGGCTCTGACATTCATCTATAGACAAGGACACACACGGATGAAAACTTGACGCCTGAAAATCTGGTCAGAGAAGTCCTGAAAGCTTGTACTGAGAACCCAGGGCTATAGACATTTCAAGTCTTGCAGCCTTCACAGATTATAATTTATCATGGGCCAAGCAGTCTATTTATAGCTCCTCAAAATGTTTCTAAGAGCAGCATTTTGCAAACTGCCAAAGGTTTGCGGTTTTGTAATGAGTTCCTCGATGCACGGGCTTGCCCACATCCAAACCTGCTCACTGACATTTCTACAAGCTGTGATTTCATAGTCCTTTCGTGTCCCAGAACACAGTGGGCAAATTTATCCCTGGCAGAGGCCCACTGAAGTCACACCAAAGATAAATTCAAGTCAATGAATTTTATTTTAGTGGTGTTCAAACTGTTTGCAGCACTGTGCAGATAGATGGCTATAGGCTTTTTTGCAGTATCCAATTGTTTAATCTGTAGTGGACAAAAAAAAACAAAAAACCTTTGAGCTGAATTTGTGCTAATTGGCTTAAATACATGCAGAACTGCAGTGTGGTTTTGACAGCAATATTATCTGGAGTTTTAGAAGCACTTTAAAAAGAAGAAAAGCACACTAAACTCTCACGCATGGTATCTGTAGGTTCATATTTCCAAAGAGATTTTAATTGGATGCAGTTACGTGCTCGTGTGATGAACTGTGGGTGGGAGAGCAGCGATGCAAGCACCTGATGGCACAGGCAGTTCTCTTGTAAGCACTGCTAACTCTGTGTGTCAGTGTGCACCTGTAGGATATACAGATTTTTATCAGCGAAAAGGCCAATTTCTCTCTCAAATGCTGCCATGTTAGAAGTAGTTTAAATCTGTACTTAATTACTGTACTTTAGCTGTCTGTATGGATGGTTTCTTTGCCAGTGGTGGCTAAGCGAGTCTTTCCATTTCATGCCAAGCTCTGCCTGGGTTTAGTGGCATATTTCTGGCTGGGGTCTAACCCTGGAGTCTGCAGCCTTGAGCCGTGTCTGACAAGAACCCAGCCTATTTTGTAACAAGGGTGTTCTAAACTCCCTTAGGTTCAATGGTCCCCTTTTAGCTGTTTTGGTTTTCAGCACAAGTCAAAGATTGCTCTGAGGCTCCTGAGCACCTGAAGGCAGTTCAGGCACTGCTGTTCAGGCTGGCTCTGCCGGGTGCTGTATTTCTGCCCCGTTCTTCAGGATTTACAGCACTTTAAAGGCAGCGTTTCCTCGCAGGAGCACTGTGACACTGCCTTATTTTATGGGTGAATTGGAGTCTTTCAGGTATTTGCTGACTTTGTCGAAGTCCAGCAAACCTCCTTTCTCTGAGAGCAGGCAGCAGGAGGTGTTTGTGCGGGTGAACTCGAGATCTCTCCCATGTGGAGGCTGGAGAGGGATGTGGTTGGAAAGGGGAGAGAGCATTAAGGGAGTTGTGATTTGCAATTGCAGGTGCATTGTGGCTGTGTAGTGGAAGGCCAGCTTCTGGGGCTTGCAAGTGCTTCTCCGTCCTTGTGGTCCTTTTTAACTTGCATCAGCTTTCTCCAAACTGACACTTTTCCCAGAAAGCTGCAGCATCCTCCCCCAGCCCCAGGTCTGCTCTGGCCTCTTCTTGTCTCCCCAGTGCACTCAGGTGGCCCTTGCAGTCCTTTGGGGATGGTGCAGTCCCCTGCTCACCCTTTTCCCATCCCTGATGCTGTGCCAGATCACTCTGTGCCCTCTGCTGTGTCCTCCTGCTCTGTCCTTTTAGATGAAATTAAAGCCCTTAAAGGCTCTGGGGCTTCACCAGGCTTCTCTGCTGGTTACCAGCTCAAGTTTAGTTTATTTTTCTTTGATTATACGATCCACATTGGAAAAAGGATATTTTGGAAGTTAGGTTGGTGTTTTTCAAGTGTCATTGAATTTGATACGCTCTCCAGGCTGACAGATCTCTGCACTGAGTGAGGGGCCTTCCTGTGTCATTCCTGTGCTTTGTTGACTCCTGCCTTCCCTGGGGTTGTAAGAGTGTAAAGCTGCAGCAATGAGTGGGACTTTGTAAACAACAAATTTATCCAAACTTTTCAAAGTTTGCAAAATGACTGAACCAGTTGTTTTTCCTAATGCACCTAAAGTTGGCTTAAAGCGTCAAAGGAGAATCACATTTTAGATTCTCAGGAAATGCGGCAGAGTTTGATGCTACGTGAGGCTTATAAAATGGAAAGTTTGAAAATAATGACCTGAATTTATAATGGAAAACCCTGCTCAGATTCTGGCTTGACACCTGGCTGACAGCTGTGTGTCCTCCAGGTGCCACAGAATCCAATATACTTGTGTTTTCTTTAACATTTGGGGTACCAGCTTATCCCAATATGTTCCACAGAGATAAACAATAACATCACAGAGTTAAGTGACTTTGGAGATAAGTGACTTAAGCAGAGGATGAAAGGTTTTCTTAGCAATGACATTCAATAGGAGATGGAGGTACATGCATTTACTTATTAATTTTCCGACAGGAAATGGGTTAGGAAGTGGCAGTAACACCAAACAAAAATCTCTGAGCAGTGACAGATCAGGACAGCAAAGGCAACCTGTTCTTTCTGACCAGTGTTAATGCAGGCCCATGTAAAGCTCACTGATTCCAGCAAGAGTCGAGTGCAGCCAGTGCCAGAAAGGTTGGGAGGTTTTACCTGAAGTGTTCCAAACAGAGAGTCCCTGAACCAAACCAAATTAAATTTAAAAAAAAAAGAAAAAAAAGGGAGGAAAAAAGAAAGAAAAAAGGCAAAAGCACATCTAAGGAATATACGGAGAAGTCAGTTTTGGGTGGCAAAATAGAAATGCGCTGGGTTCAAATGAGATTAAAGTTAATAGTGGTCAAGTTAATACCTTTGATAGAGAAGTATAGTATGTGTATAAAAAGCTTATGCTCTAATGTCCTGATCCTGTAATAGGATCCACTTATGTGCTATCAGCTGTGATAAAGAGATGGAAAGGTATTGGAACCCTCTAGTAATAAACAGCATTCTTCAACCTGGAATGTACTTGAATTACAGAACATAGAAAATATATCCCAGAATAATTTCAGTGCACTTACTTGACATGGGTAGAACTTTATGTTGGGATGGATCAAAAACTGTTTTTTTCCTGGATAGCATAATTTATTCTGCATTGCACATGTTGATAAATTTTGTTTCCCTTGTGTCAGCTGAGGTTTCCACAGCACATCCCACCTTTGCAGCGCTGTGGTTGCAGAGTGGAGCCCTCCCCCTGGGAACACCCTGGCAGAGGTGTGTGGATATGTGAGCCACAGGAGCAGAGGGGAAGCTGGAAAAGAGATAATCTGTCCCAGCTTTTGCAAAACATCTGTCCCTGGCTCAGTGTAAAAGGGATGAAGAGGATAAAGGAAGAGGAAGGCACTGACTTTGCCTTACTAATGGACTCTGCCATCCTAAATTTGGAAATGAAGCTTTTTAGTGAACTGGGAAACAAGTTAATCTTGATGCCATGCACTTGGCGCTGGAGAAACTCGTCTCAAATTTGGGATGAAGAGGCCTGAGGGAACAAGTTGCTCCCCACTCACTGTGACAGTGCCACCTGTAGCTTAAGTGTGACACTAAGATGAGTGATGGGATTGTTTCCTTGTTAGGGCCCCACTTTAAGTTAGAGTAACTGGAAATCCACTTAGATATTGTTCTATCAGCAGAGGTTGTATCACACAGCTGCCTCTGGTACAAACCTGTCAGCTCTCGTTGGGAGAACTGGGTTCATTCCATTACTCGATTATTGTGACAATCTGTCCAGTTAAATGGAAGCTGGTTGCTACTCACTGCTGAAGCGAGTTCAGCACTGCTTTTTCCCCCCCAACAAATGTGCTTCCAACCCTTTGAAAGCATTATTTGACAAGGACATATGCATTGCTGTAACTTCATCATTGCTTTCAATTGAACTGGCAAAAGAAACAATAATCTCCTGAAAGAGCTTCAGTACAAGGGCAGATGTAAACATCTGAGTCTAAGGAGCCCAAGAGATCTTATTTTATAGTCTAAGCAGACTGTAATAGTAGGAGTAATAATAATAAAAACACTTAATAGTGTAACGCAGCTTTGGCAGCTGGAGCGTTAGACACTAACCTGCAACTTAATGCTTTTGAACTTGAGAAGCAGCTTTGGTTAAAACCAAATGCCTGCTGAAGAAAGGAGTTTATATTATTTCATATAGGAAGTATTTCTATGGCATTTCTTGGGTTCATTTTCAGGAAGTATTTACTTGTGTGCAACAGCAGCAAAACCTGTGCAGTGTCATAGCATTTTCTAACCCAGCAAGATATTAATTACACTCTTGAACCTCATAATGTAACATTGATGTTATTATGATGGGAATAGTTCCTTCAACAAGCATGATTAACCACTTCTTTTTCCTGGATACCACTAGTTGTACTTGGATAGCAAAAATCAGTGCTGGTCTTCAGCAACAGCACAGAATTCTATTGTATTAATCTCAGTCAACGTGTTCTTCATTTTATTATTGTCTGCATTCTTTAATTGGGTTAATTTCCCATCACACCACCAGCCCCCACCAAGTTTCTAATGGTGGGTGTTATCACTTGAATTGCAGCTCTCCTATTTCACTATTTGTTTTGTTGGCAGGGAAGGGAAAAAAAAAAAAGCCTCCAAACAGCTGAGTGCCGGTAGTGCTGATGACTTCTGTTTTATTTATGTTTTGCACTGGGCCATGGTGAATGATAAAGTACGTCTGGGACACGGCTGTGGGCAACACTCTAAGTGTTATAGTTGGAAAGGTGCCAGAGTTGCATTGCTACCGATTTTTTACCATTAGCCTTCTGGAAGGAGGGATTCAAAATCTCATTTTATTCCCTTCTTCACCCGTGTCACCTTTACCGTAAATTAATGTGAGATCTTTACCAGAGATGGAGCTGACAGGGCGAGCTGTGGATCCCGCAGCTTCCCCCAGGACTGGAGCTGTGAGGAGGCAGGAGCATCCTTTGAGATAAGAGTGCTTGGCTCAGAGCTGGAGCCCGTGGTGGGGTTGTGCTGATGCTGTCCTGGAGCTCAGCAGGAAACACTGAGCTTGATCCCGAGGATATGGCAAAAAGCAGCAGTTGTTCCCTGCTCAGCTGTGTGGGGACTCATGTCCGAGGCTGTAATTAGAAGATATACCTGCTAATGAATTGGTGTAATCCCCTGCTGTGGGCAGAGTCTGCTGGGGGATCTCTTTTCCTGCGTTTGCAGAGGCGGGTGACCTTGCTAAATACTTAGCAGTAAAAATGTGTTTTCCCTTGCCCGTTTCGCAGCCTTTCTTCTGGCTCTGCCAGTGGAGCTCTTCTTTATTAATTGAAAATATTTACCCATATTTAGTTTTAGGGAAAGAAGGAAGTTAGAAGAATATACATGAATATGTTCCATATGTGTCATACACGTCTACACGGATGCACACACATAGGGAATTCTGATTTGTTAATGGCCACACTAGTAGTAAAAATAAAAGAAACTTAATATTTAAGCAAGGAGTTATGTTTTCAATTATTTTTTAGTCACCAGCCACTTTAAATATTTAATCTTTTCTACGCCCAACTAATTTATTCAATTGCAGTTAGGTAGATTGTAATTAATTTTTGATGAGACAAACTAATACTAATTTGAATATCTACTACACTGCAATATTTGCTTGCAGATGTGTTGTTTTAGCTTCTAGATACCTCTTTTTTGCCCTTGCTGAAGTTGCAAATGCTCATCAATGTTGTCATATCAGTCCACAAGGCCCAAGCTGCACCTTAAGCTGTATGACACACAAATATAAGGATGAGTGTGCTGGGTCAGAGGAGGGTCCATCCAGCTCCTGTCCTCACCCCGACAGGGATCAATAATTGATGCTTAAAGACAAGGATTGAGAACAGGGCAAAGGTACAGCAAGGCTTCCTGAGAGGGAGAGAGAGTCTCTCCCAGATTTCATTGATTTGTGGCCTGGAAACATCCCAAGATAGAAATGGTGTCTTCAAATTTAATATTTGATCTTATTTGTTGCATCTAAAGTATGTAGTTATTTTATATAATTCATACTTTCCATCAGCAAAGGACTGGGGCTCCTCCAAGGGAAATACTCTCTTTTTACTGGAAAAATGTCTTGTCTGCCTTTTCTGATTAATGAGAACATCCATATGCCAGCTTTTGTGAGTGGAAGACCGATCTGATACCACTTAACTATGTTAACTGAATGTAAAAATCTGAAGTGGTGGGATAATGAAAGTAATTTGCAGTTTGTCGGCGAGTTCCCTCTGATCAAAGACGAGTGGGGGAGAGCAGCAAGTTAGAAACAACATAACAAAATTGGGGGATTTCTAGGACATGGGGCATCTTTGCAAGTTCAGACTTGGTTTTGTTTCAGATAGGAACAGTGCCAGCTCCTGTAGCAGCTGCAGGCTGAAATGGATGATTTTTGTGTCAGGGATCATGAGGATTTGGGTTGGAAGGGATCTTAAAGACCATCCAGTTCCATCCCCTGCCATGGGCAGGGACAGCTTCCACTATCCCAGGTTTCTTCAAGCCCCGTCCAACCTGGCCTTGGAAACTTCCAAGGATGGGGCAGCCACAGCTTCTCTGGGGACCCTGTGCCCACTCTGCAGCCGTGGGATGCTCCTGAGGCGCTGGGCTTGGCAAGAACTGCCCAAAGCCAAGGAGGTCCAAGAAGCATCTTGGCAGCTCTGTGATGGGCTCTCCAGGGTCCTTGAGTGTGAGAAGGAAACCAGCTGGACACTGACCATCAAGTCAGGAGTGGCTTACTGAATGTGAAGGGGTTTTTCTGCTAAATCGTGCAGGTTTGGGCAACACAAATGGCATGCATTCTTTTTTTAAAATAGTTTTTTCCTCTTTTTTCCCCTTTGTAAGGTTCTGAGCCAACACAAATTACAGCTTATGAGGATTTCTGTGCATTTATCTTTTGTAGCCTTTTATTTTACTCTCTTGCTGACTGGGGTGGTCCCTGGCCTGGCTCCTCCCTCTGTATTGTTTGATGCACAGCAGCAGTGTGTGGAGCCTTCAGACTTGCCTTCAGGCTGGAGCATCTGCACTTGGCTGCTCGCTGGAAACCTGGCCACTAACTTAATGTCATTAAGTTGCTCCATCTCATGTTATATCATGAGAGATGGGAATCGTGCACTCACTGCATTTTGTCATGAATAAAGTTGGTTTTGCCTCCACGTCCACATCTCCTGTTGCTTCTCCTCCTCCACATTGCTGCACATTCATTGGCAAACTGTGCTAGACAGGAACTTTCCCAACCCCACCTTTCCCAACCTAAGCCCGGGCCCCTGCACTCAGGTTTGCAGGGATGATCTGGTCCTGTTGCTGTTACTTCCACTACTCAGCTCAGTTGATGCTGTGGTTAATGCACAAAAATGTAGCCCCGATTTTCTTTAGTGACTATTCTGTGTTACAATTTACGAGTAGAAATGAAAAAGTAATTGTAGCTGTGGTCTCCAGAGATAAAATCCCTTAAAAGCAGTAGAATTAGGTCTTACTGCTGCCTGCAGATCAAACTACTGCAGCATCAGCCATTCCTATGCCCTTAAGTCACTCAGCAGCCATTTCAGTTGCCAGTCTGATTTTTCATGGTTGGCCTGGAAGAGGACAGGGGCTATGAAGGGTCCACTTTTGTCCTTCATGTCTGGGTTCAAGAGAGGCTGAAAATGCGTACAACAATTACAAGGCTGAGGTCTGCCTTCCTGACTCCTGTCGTGGGTGTCTCACAAGGTGTTGTGGAGCCTTTAGTGGGTATATGCAACATATGAGGTCCGGTAAAGTAATTAGGGCTAAATAAAGTGAGTATATTTGGTTGTTTTGATCTGTGTGACTATGTGTGCTGTGCGGACTTCCAGCAAAAAAAGGAAAAAACCCCATTATGTACATCTGTGTGTGTGTATGTGTATATATATAAAAGGCACTATGATGCTAACTTACAGTATGCACATTTTCATGTGCTGGCTACTGAAATATTCCTTCTTGCAAGCCCAAAACCTCGTGCGTTTTCCAGATAGGTGTAACCTGTTCATGGGTTCAGGGTTTCTTGTGAAGATGTAATGGGATTTTGTGGTACTTTGAGCTGCCACAGGCTTTCTCCTCTGAGGGAAACCGCTTGTATATCTCTGGGTTTTTTTCACTTTGCTTTTTTTTGGCATTCCTAGGCAAAGGTAGAGTATCTTCATGGCTGCTGAGTTAATCTTAGAGAAGCATCTCTGGGTGTGGTTTAAGGACATAAGCCATGGATGTATCTGACATAGGAGGCTCAGATCCTGCTCTTTCCTCAGTTCTCACCTGTTTTGTGCTGCTGTGCCCGGTTTTGCTTCACAGGCTGTGTTATCTGGGTGGGGGAAGGATGATCCTTTGGGTTTTTCCAATATGCCAGGGGTTAGGGATGAGCATTTGAACTTCTTGGTGCTGCTCTGGGGTTTCTGGCTGCTGTCAGTGCTGCTGCTGCTGGTGGTCGCCTCCGTTGCTGTCTCTCACCTGGTATCTGCAGTGAGGCCCCACATCCCTGCTCAGTGCCAGGGTCCCACCTCTCGAAAACTCTGAGCACGTCTAGCAGTGATAGTGAGCTGGAAAACGTGGTGATGCCAAGCCCCCTGCTCCCAGAAAACCCCAGGACATTTACTGGTCTCTGACAATTGTGTTGGAGGCAGAACTTTGGGGACTGCTGCATGTTGGGCTGGCAGTCACAACTTCCCGTCTGATGTGAGCTCCCAAGCTTTGAATTTCTTGAGTAAGAGCCATTTTAACGTGCAGAGTATTAAGACTGAGGTGATGTCTCCGCTTTTAATATGAAAGTCCTGTTATTCTTCAGAAATGCCATAATGAATTAAAATATTCCCTATGGAGAAGTGCATTACTTACTTTTGTATTAGGATATTGGACTGGAATAAAAAGCAGCCAGGCTGTCATTCATTTCCTGGTCTAGGGATGCTATAAAAGTACTGTAAAGCAAGAATAGCTTCGCACCACAGTTCTTGAATTCAGTGATTGCCCTCTGAAGGTGCCACACATGATGGATTGTCAGAGACTCCCTGTCCTGCCTTGACATTTCATTCCTATCCAATGTTGTCTTGTGTTCTGCTCTGAATCTGCCAAACAACTGACCCTAGGATTTAATGCCACACCTTCTTCTCTTTTCTTTTTCTGAGCAGCATCTTCTGCAGCTGAGGCTCTGAAATACTGGAGGACACTGCATCTTCCTCAGGGACACGGGCAAGGGAGAGCTGGAGCCTCTGGGGGGCTCGGAAAGGAATTGTGGTTGGTGGTCGCCTGAGGAACTTACCTTCACCCCAATGTTGCTCTGAAACGAGTCGTGTCCAACAGTCAGGTTTGGTAAGGTATGTATTTTTTCCCCTGCTCTTGTATTTTTGCTGTTTTCTGAATGTCTACATAGGGGGAAAACAGAACATTAGCAGCCTTTGAGTTTATTGCTGTATTCATGCCATGCTCATACTGTGTCTGTAAATAAGCTTTGCTTTCCCTGAATTTAGAAAGCATTCATCAGGAATGAAGTGTTTTTATTGTCTTGGGCTTGAGGGGGTGTCTGTTTATGTGAAGTTCTTTATTGAACGAAATGCTCTCTGATGGTTGTGTGTTGCTGCTGGTGATAGATACTTGGTGATAAGAAGCCATGTTTTGAAAATCCCACTTGTTGTGTTTCACTAATGTCTGCAGTTCTGAGGGTCAGAGATGGGAAAGAAAAAGGAAATGAAGCAGCTCATTTGTAATTCAGCCCTGTGCTTTCCTTTGTGCTTTGTATATTCTCACCATTTGCAAAGGATGGAAATACCACTACGAATTTCCTGCATAATCGATTTCCCCCGTTGTTGTGTAGCACTTAAAATTTTTGCCCGTGTGGAAATTCTCATACCCACACAAACATCTGTGCTGGAACTGTAGCAAGGCAATATGCAACCATTTTCTACCAAGAAACTGAAGGCCAGGACGTATTGTTGGTGAAGATTGTGCTATATGAGATTTTAGGGTAATACGGTCTCTGATTCTATGCCTTCTTTTACCTAGGTCAAGTTATTTCTGTGAAGGCAAAATTTTCTGATTAAAAAAAAAAAGCCAACAAATTTAAAGCAATGGTTCCTAGATCCCAGTAGAATGGTATGAGATGATATTATCCTTTTTCATTTAACACATGGGTACTGACTTCCTTTATATGACTGAACCAGCACTATAATCTTGTTGAGAAAAGTACAGCAGCAATATAATACCTGCTCTTGGTGTTAGTGGAGGAGCAGGGAAAAGAAGTCAAGACTTTCCTAAAAGCCTCTAAAATAAACCATGATGCATCCAGGTGACTGTACATTAGTTCTCCTGCTTTTGATCTGGTTGCACTTGTCATGTTTCCTCTGGAAATTGTGGGCTGAAACTCTCATGCTCCAGCTGAGCTCTGCCAGTATCTGGCAATTGCAGGGAAAAGTTGGTTGGAATAGCTTAAATTGGGTGCTTAACTTTTAAATGTTGAGGGTCAAGAAAGGTCAGTTCCAACCACAGCATGTGCTGTTAATTTGTACAGGAATTTCAAGAAAACAACACGGTTGCCAGGGCGAGGTTCCCGTCATTACAGCACAGCACAGCTCTGCTTGTCTGTCTGCTCTGGTGGCGCCTGGTTTCTGGAAGAAGAGCTTGTTAAACATTGCTCCTGCCTTTATTATCCTCTTCACTTCTGTTTATTTCCAAGCTACTGCTCTTGTGATTATACCACTTAAAAGGGAAGGTTGTAGGAGAGGTATTTCATAATCAAGAGAGCTTCTTGACTCTCGCAGAGAAAAACTTGGCACTGTTAACATGTAGAAATCACAGCAGTTTTGTTTATTTCTTGTTTGGGTTTGAGATCTGTGAGTTGAAACATGTCAATCTTCCTTGCAAGGAGGGTGTGAGTTTTTCTGGGTGCCCAGGGGGTCCCAGGGCGTGTGAGGAGCTGCTCCAGAGATGTTGGTTGCTGGTGTGACTGTGGTGCTGCTCCTGCCTTGGACAGGGGGATGGTAAATGAGCTCCCCTGTCATTCCTGAGTCAGTCCAACTCTCACTCTAAGGTCTATACAACTGATTTGTGTGAAACTATTATTTAGGCATTAAACTCTCGGTTGGACTTTGATTATATTTTTGCATTTTATTTTGCGACCATCAGATCAAAAACTTGGTTCTTATTTAAATCTCACGCTTATGGAAACTTCGTCTTTAAGAAGAACGTTGCAGGTTGAGAAGTTTGGGCTAAAATATAAAGATTTGGCCAAATTGTTGTTGCTCACTTAAGTAGCTGAGGCCTTTCTTTATCGATTCTCTTCCTCTCAGTGATTTCCAGAGTGCTTGACTGCCATCAACTTCATCTGTTCCCATGACGCCCTCGTAAGACAGAAGTGCTACTTATCCCCATTTTGTAAATGGTGAATAAGAAATAGAATCACTTCCAGGTCACTTTTAAGTGGCAAACATCTGTCCCTGATTTTCAGGCAGTCTTAAGTGCACGAGCTGCATCCGATGCCCACAGCTGGAGGCAAACAGATAACCCTGGCTGAGCACAAGATTTGGATGTGGATCCTTCTGAGGTCACTGCTCCCACCTAATCCAGTTTTTTCCACGTGTCCGGCTCTCCCAGGTAGAGAGGGTTTTAATTAAGTGATTCCAGTAACACTAAATGACATCAGGACTCAACGTTCCCTCCCTATCTCTACTGAAAACTGAAACATCTGTTCACATGGTGTGAGCTGAATTCATTCATCTTTGCAGCAGAGTGTTTGCTCACGTGAGACAAGCAGATTCCCTTTTAGCAACATTTATGAAATTGTGCTGATGGTAATCTTATTGTATGAGGAATTAGTTTAAATGGATCTGCAGATAACATGCAGAGTAATATTTTTTTTTCTGAAATTGCTCATTTTTAGATTAGTAGAATCCAGTTAGTAAAATTCTCTGCTCGGCTGAAAAGGCCCATTTAATAAATATGTAAGAGAAATTTTTAAGTAGCCATTAAACATAGTTAATAAATTTTATCTTGCAAGTAGAATTGGAAAAAAACCTGTTCATTTAATGTGTTTTATGGCTCTCGTAGCAATTAATTGTCTTCATTACATGAACATAAATCCTCAATGTAATTCACCTTTTTCAGATTAATTGCTGTGGAAATTTTCCCTGTGCTTTGTTTAGACTAGTAGTATTATTTCTCTTTTCTAAAAGTTGAATCTCAACATCACATTTTTTACGTTCTCCAGACATTCTGTAAATCAGTCCCAGTTAAAAAAAATCTCTTTATGCTACAGGCCAGTGCAGGAGTGGCGTTGCAGCTATGATGCTCTGATCAGGTGAAGCAGAGACTTCAAGCCCTGCTTGACCTACAGCAGAGCAGTGGTCAGGTCTCCCTCTCTCATTCATTATGTGGTCTGATAAAAACTTACTATTTCTTTCTTCAAATTTTTCTTGTTTCTTTTATGATTTCATTTATTAAATCAGAAAAAAAGCCTCTGATTTTATATGCCTGTGGGTTTGGCTGTCGCTGTAAGACCCTTGTGCAACTTTTCAGTGTCTTTGCTGAGGGGTGCAAGTGGCTGTGTCTGAAAATTTGTCAGTAAAATCGTTCTCCAACATGACTGAGGGAAAATTTTGGTTGGAGCATCACAGGATTTCTGCTTGAATTCCCAAAATTAAATTAAAAGCTTTATTTTTGATTAAAGCCCTTATTTCCCTGGACTGAATTTTGCACACCAAACAGGACAAGAGGACAGCATGCACGATCGTGTTTTACATGTGTTTTTTTATCAGTGAACAGGCTGAGCTTGTTTGCATGAGTAGCATTTATGCAAATGTTTTCTAGTGTTTCTCTGGACTGTTTTGCCAGGGTGAGGAAATAAAATAGATATTATATTTGCATGTTTTTGTTGCAAGATCAGCAGACTGGCTGTTAAGGTATCAATTCCCTTGATGACACCACTTCTGCAGCCCCATTCACTCAGCTTCTCCTGACAGGGCTTTTATTGAATCCATCAACCTGACACATATCAAAGCACAATTTCTGATAACAAATACCTTGTTGTAAAATGAATTAGAAAGCTGATAGCAGCGGCAGAATTGAGTTGAATTTTTGAAAGAAAATAATAAACTCCAAAACTAACATGAGATTCTTAAGATACCAATCACAGAACAGTAATATAATATTCCTTTACCTGTGTTCCTGAAGTACTGAGAAGTCAGTGGGTTTGTCTGAAGTCATACAAATGGCCTTGCTGCTGGGCTGGCAGCCTGTGGCTCTGCCTTCTTCCCTCTGATGTTTGTAGTGGTGCTTTGGAGAGCGTGATGAAGTTGGGGTTTGTTTTCTTCTGGAGACCTCTCCCCTGTGAGGACCAGCAACCTCCTTGTGTAATAACTTTGCACTTCGGTCGTGCAGAGATTTGGAGAGTGAGGAGTGGGAAATGCTGGCTCTGCGTGGAGCACACGTTCTTTCTGTCAGAAGACAAAGCAGTTTGGAGCCCCTTGTCCTCTGCAGAGCTGCTGCTTGGCAGCCCTTGGGCCATGTCTTAGGCAGAGACCAGCCAGGGTGGAAAAGGGCCTGTGTTTCTTTGGGCTGCAGATGTTTTGAAATTAGATGGCTGAAAACCTTTGTCTGAGAACACGTTTTCTCTGTGTCATTGCAACCCTCTAGTATGTGTCTTGCTCTCTTCATCCTGCTTTTCTATCCCCTTTGGTTTTGCATCTCTCAGAGGACAAGCAGCTTCTGGCAGGGCTGCCTTTGCACTGGTACTGCTCTCACTCTGCCCAGGCTCACTTACCTCTGATTTTTGGCTAGCATGCACTGTAAAATGCTAGCTAATAATAATCATGCCTTTTTCTCTGTGGCAGGCCTGCTTTTTGGATAAGTATCTACTGACAGTTTGCAGCCTAGCAGAGAGGAAGAGGAGGGCAGCCAGCAGTTGTGTGGAAAATTAATTATGAACTGCCATCCTCCTGCCATGTAGTTAAGACAGTTCTGCATTCCAAGCTTTACATCCAGCTGTGCATTTCCTTCCTCAAATAGTGGGAATGCTGCCAGAACAAAGCTTAGTGGAGAATGTCTCATATGGGACTGATCACTCAGGATGCTCTGGAGCCTTTAGTGCTCTGCTTTCCGCTGTGACACCACCCAAGGAGTAATTTTTTACCTTTTGTTTGATGAATGTTTAGCTTAATTGTGCATCCAAGTTGATAAAGATTTGTGTGTGTGGTGGGGAAGTCACCCATGCCCCCTGCGCAGTCAGGGAGCAACATTTTTGTGTTTCAGTGTAGCGGTGACTTGGTAACGTTCAGGTTCAGATGAGCTGCAGCTTGTTATATTTTCATCCTTCAGGATGACATATTTACTTCATAATGATGCTCAAAAACTGGCCTCTTACATGGAGGGGGGAGAGTTTGACAGGCACCAGGCAGCCCTGGGAATGTAATTACCTGTAGGAGCAGTTCTGTCCCTGGACTACCTCTGTCTTAAGGATTGGATCACAGAGGCAATTGCTGGAATGCCCAGCACTGTGTGTAGCTCATGAGCTGTTCTGGTCTCATAAATGAAGACTGGGTCCTACTACCCTGAGCTGAGCACTGCAGAGCCAGCACAGCCCAATCTAAATGTCAAAAGATGCCATTCCTTAGGGAGCCCTTTAGGATATATGAAAGAGTCTGAAAGAGGTGGGGTTTTGGAAAGCCGTGACAAATTTGTAAGTGGCTATTTGGGGCTGAGCTACAGAAATGAACATTTGATGTAACTTTCCATGATGAAGCCTTTCTTTAGTCCAGAGGGTATTTGAAGATGTGATGGAAACAGCCTTGCATAGCCACAACAGGTGTGAGGAGTTATGGAGAGACTTTTATCTATAACAGTGTCTCTTCAGACCAGAAAAACCCTTTTGGCTGCTCAAGTTTTCAGTTAAGGTACCAGAAGTCTCCACTCTGTACCATTTTATTGTGAAATTCATTGTCACAGTTGCTGACTGATGTAATGGTTAACTGAGGGATGATCTGTAAGAACTACCTAGGATTTTGTAAAGGGCCAAATTGCTGCCTGGTGGAAGTCACTGACTCAAGTCATGGTGGTGTGGCTTCTATTTTTCTCTTCCTGAGCTCTACCTCCTGATTGACACAAATTCTACTTTCTTTCTAGTGCTGTCATGCTGATTTTTTGCAGCCAGGGGACTGTATTTGGAAGCACAAACCCGTTGCACAGGTTTAGATGTGCTGCAAATAATTATGAATATCTAATGAAGGGAAGCTAAAACATACTGAAAATGTTTGGAAATAAGAGGGAATGTGTGCAGCCAAGCGTTAGCTGTTAATGGTGAGTTCTTGTTGGCATTGTTTAATGGGAACGTTCCAGCTTGTAGTTTCTGTGGTGAATATATAGATAACAGCAAAACCGAAAAGGCTGAGTTGCTGGAGGTAAATGGAAGGAGCCTTTCACCTGTGGGGGAAAAGAGATAGTGAAGTGAGCAACATTTCTGTTGATGGGTTGACACCCCCTTAGTCTTTGCTTCCCAGTTACTGGGAAGGGGCCAGCAGAGACCCTGCTGCACTGGCCTCCTCTAAACAAAGTTGTGTCTTATTCCTTCACAACACCAAATACCATCTGTTTTTTATTCCTGACTCTCCAGGAAAAAGCAGGGAGAATTTTTATCTTTGGGGTAAGTTAGATCCATATATATCCCTCCAGACAAGCTTGATGCCTTTGACATGAGTGGCCAGATACCTTTTTGTTCACCTCAGGAAGTGGTTCCTGATCATTGTGGACATTCCCCTCTTCCTTTCTTCCCAGTGCTGTTGTGCTTTCCAGTCTCAATGCCACGTGAGAAGGAGCACTTGAGTTTTATGTTAGATGTTGTATAAAGACTTGGGCTTGGGGAACCATCAAATTGATGTGCACTCAGGCTGTGTTGTGATGCCATCACCCACGTGGATGGAGAAGCTGAAAATCGAAGCATTCTGAATGAAAAGGCACCATGAGGGTTCGGACTGTGCCATTTCCCTGGCAGACCTCGTGCCTCTGTCAGGTACTGGACGTTCTCAGCTTCTCTCCTTCTGCCCAGTCGTATTCTGGTGGGTCTGCACCAGCATGCTGGGATAGAAGAAACATAAATAAAATAAAGAGAATTCAGGACATTTTCTACAAACCATTTTGCACTTTATGTGCTAAATTGGGTGGAGAGGTGGTTCTTGACTGGTACTGCAGGGTAACACCTCCCAAAGTGTCCTTGAGTTTATGACTGAAGTAAGGAGGTTGTAAGTCCTTCTCTGCACTGTTGTGCTGCCCTCAGGGGTGACACCAAAACCCGGAGGATCACTGGAAGTTTCCCCTTGGAATGCTCTTAAAAGGGGGCAAAACAACAACAAAAAAAGTCTTTCTCCTTAGGAAGGTTTGTTGGCACCTCTCGTTGGCTCAGGAGCAAGGGGGTGGGCAGCCCTGCACTCTGCTCGCTTTCTGTCTGGGAGGAATTTCTAGTTGTTAATGATTAATTCAAATGTTTCTTGTCATGAGTACAGTCTGCACAGAGTGATAAATCTGTGGTGGGTTAGAGGTGGAGGTTGCTCAGTGCTGACAATTAGTTTGAGCCACAGGCTTTGCTTTCATTGGCATTTTCACAGCATTAACCTGGACCTTGTCAATTAAAATCCAGACACATTTTGATGAGGGACATCTTCTTCTAATGATAATTGTAATAATATCACTTTTCTTCATTTAAAATCTGTCAGGCAGGCCATGTTTCCTGGAAAATAACTGCCCAATTTTCACATTGCCTAAATAACTAGGAAGTATCTTTCAGTTTTTTGAGCTGACATTTCATCACCAATAACTAAAAGCATGTGAGGCCAGAGCTGTTAATCTTCAAACACTTAGCAACTTCAGTCAAGGTAATTTGACTTTATCTGCTAAAATAAGCAGGTTTATTAGCCTTCACTTTGGAGGCTAATAAACATTTGATAATTGCCTCAAGTCGTTGGTGGGGATTTATCCTATTTAGGTCTTCTATTTGACAGCACAGCTCCAGAGCATGTCCTCGGCAGTGATCCATTTCTGCAGCTCACCTGTTCATTAGGTGGAGGAGGAAGCCTGGTGTAAAGGTTGATTAAGGAACTTGTCTGAGTTGCACAAGAAGTCTGCAGTAGAATAAACCCTGTAAATCCTGTGTCTGTTCTTGTATATTAACTGCAGTGGGTTTTTTATGTGTCTGTAAATACTACATTTAGAATCTCTTTCAGGCCACAAAAATGAGTATTTATTAGTTGCAATGAGAGTGGTATATCAGGTTTCAGTTGGAAACTCATTGTGGTTTTATTTTAGCATGGCATGAAAAATAAAAAAAGTGAAAATTATGTTTAGTTTTGCGTGGAAAAATACTTCTCATTTCTCTGAGTGGTGGTTCATAAGTGAAATCCTTCACAAATAGCCAGAGTAGGGAAGCAAAAAGCTGTATCAAGTAGACCTTGCAATGTGTTTGATCTGGGCTTGTCCATGTGGGTGGAAAATGCTGCACTTTTAAATTAATGTCTTGCTTCTCCTCGGGTGTCGGAGCAGTGTAGAAGAAGGAACTCTAAATTATGAGCACCTCTAGGTGATGTCATAACAGAAATAACGATTACCCACCTTATTTCTGTAGCGGCTGTGAAAATGCCATCAGTTGTTTGTAGTTCAAAACTCAGGGCATAACATGGACTCAGAGTAGGAAACCCAGGCACAAAATACTGCACTGAAGAAAGACTGGGGAACTGGGGAATGATAACTGAGAACTAAATGGGCTTGGGCTGCTGTGCCTGTGTTCTCTAAGTTTGTAGATGTGCTTTCAGTCAGTGCAAAGAGTAATCCACCTCCTCTGTGGTAGGGCTTTTCTTTTCCCTTTCCAATGTGAACTGGCCTGTAATCTGCATTCTGGTGCATCTAGAAATCAAAATTACCACAGCATAGCTTGATGGCTGTAAATATTATCAGATATTTTTCCAGTCAGCCTTTATCAACTGAGCTGTGTATCTCACTGCTCTCATTTTTTTAAGAGTGCATTAGGGGTGATCAATAAAACCTGACCTACCTTTGCAAGTTAAATAGGCCTGATTTTAAATGACCAGACTTAAAGAGATTAAGATTTGATAACAGTGATTTAAAGTGCAAGCAAGGTCCGTTAACATGCCATTTCTTTTCCACTTTTGAGGTTTGAATTGCATTGGAAAACGTGTCACATTGGACATTAAAGCATGGAAGTGGAAGCTGACACTTTGTTGAGCATGTCTTTATGTAGGAGCTGCCTTCCTGCTGTGCACTTCACTGTATCTTACTGAAAACATAATGTAATTAACAGATATGGAACACACCTAACTGTGCAGAGGGAAGGCTCCATGAACTTGGACTCCAAACAGGATTTTCTGTTTGTCGCTTTTGATCTTTGGGAGGTGCCCAAGGAGGAAAAAAGAATGTGCAATAAACAAACAAACACACAAAACAGTAAAAAATATATACGTCTGTTGTTTAACCCTTGGAGATCAGTGTGGAAGTGGGGTTTGGAAGAGCAGCAATGCAGGTCTGGCTGGGCATGAGGAAGGGATGGATTGGTGCTGTAGAGCAGGCTTTTATTTCCTCACCTCATGACTTTTAAGCATTTAATTTAGGAACGTGAAAGCCATGTGGAACGGTCTTGTGTCGTGAAAGACAGGTTTGGTTATACAAATGAAATACTTCATTGCCTTAAAGTTAGTCTGAAAGGCGTTGTAATAAGCAGGTCATTGAGTCAAATGTGCTGAAATAAAACCTCCTGGCAGGAATGCTGTTTCCTGCAGACGTTACCTCTGTTAAAAAGAACTGCTTTAGAACATTTTAAATATTTTCGTGGCTCTTGTTTGTCATAACCGCCCAGCTATCTGTCTGTTGGGCTACTTGTGATTACTGTGGTGTGCTGTGTGGTGCCTCTGGAGATCCCAGCTGAGATTGGGCATGGTCCGTGCATTCACTGATGGTGTGTCTCAGTTTCACAAGATCATTATGTGCCAGCTGCTCTTCCTCTCCTCTGCATGGCTCATGCTGAGAGCAAGAGGAGTGTGGACTCAGTAAGAGCCATCAGAAGGCACTGTTGCTCAGATGCCTCCATTGTCTTACACGGAGCTTGTGTGTTAATTTTGACTTCAGGCTTGTGTCCATGCATGCTCATACTCTGTTGGACTACTTATTAATAAAAATTATTATTAATTTTTGTTCCTAAGTGGTTTTATCTGTTTCTATGGCCCTGGTTTGAGCCCTGCTATGCTCACTGCTGGGGAGCGAGGTCGTACATGACAGTCCTTGGCCCAGGGAGCTTTTGTGTGAAAAATCTAAGAATAGTGGGAGAAGGAGACACGGATTGCCAGAGAGTGTGGAGGCAACAGATGGAGCACAGCGGTGGAGATGAAGGATGTGCAGAGCTTCGGGTGTTGCAGGGCACTGATGATCAAAACTCCTCTTTGTTGTGGTGCCTGTACAAGGCTCACAGCAATCAGGGATTTGGTTTGCTGAGACTAACTCTTGCCTTGTTAACTACTACCTCTTGATTATTTCTGTCTATATCCATCTGCTGCCTCTTTGCTGTTAGAGCTGCAAATTCCTTAGGGTTCAGACGGCTTTTTCTTTTAGTGTTTGTGCACCACCGAATTCCGTGGGGTTCTGGCCCAGGGTTAATGCTGGGAGCTGTTAGCAGTGGCATTTGCACATGAAAAATAAGGCATTAGGAAAACAATTATTTTCACGTCCTGATTATCGTTATTTGCATTCCAACATCCTCTGAATCTTTGAAACTGAAAACATTATTTAAATGAAAGATACATGATTATAATTATTGTCATAATGTTCTGTAACCACAAATAGGTCAGCACAGGAAATGCAATTTTTTTGGTGTGTCGTTGTTTATATATATATATATACACACACACATCTGTATTTGTCTGGCAGGTAGATTTTATCTTACAGCCTCTGGCTGTTGCTTTCCTAGGTGCTTATTCATATTTAATCCAGCTCCCCCATGTATTTGCATACATAAATACACACTCGTTTTTAGCACCTGTTTGCATCTTTTAATTCTAGATTGACCCTGAGGCTACTGGCTTTGGGGTTTGTGCAGCCCCAGGTAGCTGGGTGTTGGATACTGCTCCTCTTTCCCAAGCCCTGAGCCCGTGTCACACTGACCTGCCAGCTGAAGTTTCCCCTCCTGGCACCACGCCACAGCCAAGTGCTTTCAGCGAGTTCTCAGCTATAATCCTGAGCTGATTTCTGGGATGCAATTCACTGCCACGGTTATCATATCAAAGGGGGAGTGATTTACATTTCCTGCACGTCTCTGCGTTGCCAGCCCTGGAGGATGCTGCAGAGGGAAAGTTAACACAATTTGATAAAATAACGAAAATGAGCCTATTTACAGCGTTGCGTCTTATGCTGTGGAGGAATTTGATACAAACTCAAAGTTGGCACTAAGTACAAATTAAGGCTGTGCACAGAAATTAATTTGGGGACTTTGTTTGGCTCCCAGGGAAAAAATAGGAAGATTGTTCCTGAAGACTGAATGCGTGGAGAGCTGTGTACTCGGCTTTGTGCGCCGCAAAATAAATCTTTATCTTGATTTCTTATTGTGTTGCTCTCTTCTCCTGATATTCATCCAGAGTAGTGTCTGCACAACATGTTATCTTTGGGTTTTATCTGACCCCCTCAGCCCTCTGCAGTTTCCTCACTGAAAAGGCATTGAGCAGTCACGCCAGCATCATTTGTACAAAGTGAAACACTTTATGCTGAGATATTTTAAGCACGTTTCTACTGGAAATGCCATAGGAATGGCAGGGCTGCAGCGTTTGCTGCTGCTGCGTATTCAGCTGCCGGTATTTGTATGCAGAAGCAGACACGGTGGTGGCTTCACATTCATTTCCTGTGTATCAGTTACTTATTAGTAATCCACATGCCCAGTTAAGGAACTGGAGGTAGGATGTAATGGTGAGAGTGTGACCATGCTTCTCCTGTTGGAGTCTGGAGAGGGAAGGGATGCATCTCGTGCAGGTGACTGAACTGGTGCTGTTATCTCTGAGACAGATTCCTGCAGTCTTGTTTAACTTTGGCTTAATTTCCTATTTTTTTATGAGCATCTTTCTTGGATGTATTGACTCGGCTGTGGTGAGGGGTTGTGTAAAAGGGGCACTGAGGGAGAATGGAATGGGCAAAGCACTCTTGGATTTATTGCACCTAATCTTTGTCATTCAGGGTGTTGATATTGTGTACTTGCAGCTGCAAATGCAAAAATATGTACCATAAGTTTCATAAGCCTTCCAGGCATGGCAGCAACTCCTCTGCTGGGTTTGTAGTCCCAGGTCAGGGCTTTCTTAGGAGCTGGTGAGTAGAGGTCAAAAAACTCAGCTTCAGGCTGTTCAGGGCAGGGTATGCTTTCCCTCCCATTTCACTTCCCTTTTCTTCCTCACATTTCAGCAAAGAAATATCTTTGTTCATGTCTGTGTTTTACCTGCCTTTAAAAGCTTTGAAGCTTTGCGTAGTTCTCAGTTAACTTCAGCAAATCCTTTAAAAGCAGATCACAGAGATTGACCACACCAGGAAAATATCATCATGTCACCTTGATTAGTTTGGGTGCCTGACCTCCTCTTCCTCCTAACTTTGACTACTGCTTCTTGTCATCTTTGATTTCATCTTTCTCCTTTCTGTTTTTCCCCCTTTCCCTTTTCTGTCTATGAAGATTTGCACTGCCTGATACTATCACCTCTCCACGCTGCTTGAATCTTAATGCAAGTGCCCTGGGATGAGATTACTCTCACCCTTCAAACTGATATGTCTCTTTTAATGTATGATGTCCAAAGAGAAGACCCTTCCTGGATCCTGGAAATTGAAACCAACATGTGCACATGTTGCTTTATCCAGACAAAATGTAAACTTCAGGGGAAGTCAGACCACAGTGTGGGTGCTTGGCTGGCATACAGCAGGTCAGGGCACTTTCCTGTGTAAGTCATCACTGATGAAAAGGGAAGCTCTGCACTTTTCTTCTGTCCCTCTCACTCTTTTTTTCTGTTCTACTTTTTTTTAAGAACTGATTTCCTTAGGGAGTTGTTAATGCTCAGGGCTTTTTACCCTGACATTTCGGACAATGATGTGACAACACAAGTGCACCTATTACTCTTCCTCTGGAAGCTGACTGAAGCTGAGGACTTGATGGATAATGGCCACATTTTCCGGCAGCACCTGATGTACATGGGAGAAGAATGACTGAGTGACCTGCATATAAAACCAGACTATGTCAGGCACAAAGTCTGAGCACAGAACCAGGAGGGAAGACTGAGAACATGAGCCTTTTATCATGAGGTCCTTATTTTCTCCTCTTCCCTCTGTTTCAGGCAATCTGGTGCTGTCTGTGTTGAGGCAGTGCAGCTTGGGGTGTGGGAATGTGTAATCTGCTTCATGGGAAGGGATGGCAAAGAGGAGCAGGCTCCTGTGGCATGGGCAGCTTTAAGTGAAGGAGGCTGCACACCTGGAAATGGAGCATCACCTCACCTTTGGTTGCTAAAGAAAGCTGATTCTCCTCTGCCTTGAGTAGTCAATTTACAAATTGAATATAAAACAGCACTGGCTGGAGCTCGCATTCTGTGCTGCTGTGGGGGCCCTTCAGGGTGAAAGGAAGGGATCTGGAAGCCCTTGGGGCTGATTGGGGCTCTGGATCTGGAAGTCACAGGCCACTGGAGCAGGTGAGGTATGCTGGTAGGATCCTGTGCCCTTGGTGCTTTGCTGGGTGCTGTAGACCTTTTGCTGAAGCTGATGCTGCTCTGCTTTATATTCCACAGTGTAGACTTGCTAAAGCTGATTTTGAACTCCTGCAGCTGGGAAGGGATGGGGAGGAAGGGATGTTGCAGTGGGCAGGGCTGGGGTGCTCCCCACTCCCACTTCCTCAGCTCATCGCTCAGGCACAATCCTCCTGACCAGTACCTCGTGTTCTTCCAGTTTCTCTCTCTGCAAGACCACTGTGAGAGATGATCAAGGATTCAAGTAGTTCTCATGGAACTGGAGAAGGAAAAGTGTAAGAAGGAGGGCAAGATCACGTGCATTTTGCACCAGGAGCACAAGTGTGCAGGGAGTGGATGGATGGAAGTTCTGCCCTCAGCTGTACCATTCTCATGAGCAGCACGTCAGGAGCTGTCAGAATGCCCAAAGTTTTCCTTTGCTGAACTGGTCTGTACATTTCATTATGTACTTTCTTCTTTTAATGACTTTAATAATTATTAGGTAAGCTTTTAGGCCCAGGGAGCAGCTCACAGGTGAGATGTGATGTACTGAAGTCCGTTGCATTCTTGATGTTGTAGCAGCCTCAGGACAAGAATGTGCTCCAAGCAGACCTTGAATGTTCAATTTTAACAGAGGACACACTCATAAATATTGGTGAACAAACAGGAAGTTGCATTGTGCCAACAGAGGAAAATAACAGAGTGGAAAAACCAATCCCAGATTGAGTATCTGTTTCTAGAACGTATTTTCTGTGAATAACTTCCTGGCTTCTCTGTGCTTCAGATTGTCCATCTTTCCAAGGGCACTCCCTCACCCGTACTTGGGATTTGGGGAAGACTGGTAATTTGCCAGATGTGAGGTAGTCAGGGGCTACTCTGGAGACACCAAAGAATATCAGGGAGAGAAATCAGAGTGCCCTCTGTAGCAGTGCCTGCTGTCGTGCTTGTTCTTTAGTTTGTATAAGGCAGAAGTGTCTGCAAAACTTCCTTTTCTCTAGCTAATGTAGCTTATAATTGCAACAGCAGTTGCTTCACATGGAATAGGGTGCTGTCGTTTCAAGCAACAGAAAAAAAACATATAAATATTCTCCAAAGAAATGATGATATCCCATGTTCCTTATTATCGAACACTTTGCCAAGAAACTTGTGGCTGTAACGAGGAGGCTGATGAACATCCCCACTGTCACAGCATTAAAACATAATTGCCCCTGGGTTTCTTGATTATCTCCAGCACAGCTGTCGTGTTGCCCCTCTGAAAAAAATGAACTGACATTCCATGCACAAACTTCAAAAGAGTTTGGTTTGGGGTTTTTTGTTTTTTTTTTCCTGGAGACAGGCAAAATTATTTTCAAGCAGTCTCTGGTGTTTTTACCAAACTTGTTGGAATATTGCACTGAACTGGGGACCTGTTGCTCCTACATCCCAAGCTAAGTGATTGTTCAGGTTTCCTGTCACACTTGGGCATTACCACAGCAGGACTCCTGCCAGGATTTTGTACCTGCTGCCTACATATTTAAGAGTGTTATTTATTAGCTGTGGCTGGAACAGGGGCTCTGTGTTCCCAGGATGTAATCCTCTCTCCCACTGCAGGAAAGTTGCCCTCAGAGCCCTCGCTGCCTCCTGTTGTGGCCCCTGTGAAATGGGAGCAGTGGTGTTGTTCTTTCATATGGCTCCATCCTGGAACAATGCGCTGCTGCTGTTCAAAATGGGCCCATTTTCCAAGAAAAATAAGGAAAGTAATACAAGAACAGTAAAAATAGATAATCTTCTGAGCTTTCGACAAGTACAGACCTGCTTCCCAAATAAGTGAATATAAATTTCCCTCTAATTGCAGGTGGTTTGAACCTATCTTGGTCCTTAGAATAGCCCCTCACTGATAAGGAGGATTTTCAAAGCATTAATCACCCAGTTCCCTGAGGCTTTTGGCAGGAGTTTAGTGGCTGATTTCCCTTCGTGGCTTTCCTGTTACTCTCTCCTTGACCTCATCTCTCAAGCAGACACAAGGGTTACACCTCCAGCCTCTCCCAGTTCCAGGGTGGTGGCCATGGACAGCCCCAACCATGGAACCAACGTTGTTTTAAGGCTCAATGAACCATTCTGGGCTGAGCAGGAGTGTTACACTTGAGCTTTTTTTACTGTATGAGGAGGGAAAACGGCTCAATTTTAGGTTCAGTTGTTAATTTGCGCTCCCGCTAGAGTTAAAATGAGATTTTTACAGTGGCCAAAATGGATGTGAAAGCGAACACTTCAGAACTTTGGAAAAGCTTCAAAAGGCTGAGTTATTTGGTCAAATGGAGGGGGTATTGCTGGCAGGGGTGAGCTCAGGGCACGTGAGGGTTGGTCTTCTTGCAGGAGTTTGGTCTCACAGTCTGGTCCAGGGCTGGTGGAGATGAGGGGATGGGCAGAGAGCCCAAGGTCTCATCTGGTTCTGTACCCACCCAGCTTTTGGAGCCTGCTGGGCACAGCCTGAGCATTGCTCTCTTACCCTGGTGAAGTGGGAGATAGCAGATGGCAAAGATTTGGAGAAATTGGTTTAGTTTGAAAACAAATCTCCCTCTCTCCTCCAGATAATTTATGTTTATTTTTGAAGGGGGAAAAGCAATCAGCAGCTAAAAACAGCATAGCCGTGACAAGTTGGTGATGCCTGGCCTATTCCAGAAGGCTTCCTTGTGTGTAGTACAAAGTGTTTCTGTTTGTGCAAATGAATTACTAAAAAAGAAAAAAGCTCAAAGCCTTTTGGAAGCCATGCTGAGACTGAAACAGCCAAAGAGGGAAGAAGGAAAATATCCCAAAACAGTTGAAATGGTGCATGGTATCACCTGGGGAGAAGCAGTGGCTTGCAGGGTGATGCCTTAGGATTTTAGCTTTTGTATTTTTAGTATATTTGTAGTTCTGCAATTCTTTGGTGTGTAACTCTAAGCTCCATATAGTGTTAGCTACTGTTCTCCCATTTTGGTCAGACAAAACAATTCCTCTCTAGGCCTGAAACTCAAGAACACCTTGCTGTCTCAGGCCCTGAGAAATGTAAACAACAGTGAGTTCGGGGGGAGCAAACTTGGAGTAAATGACTTCATTACCTGAAGCTGTAATTGGAGGATTAACCCCCGATATGCAAATGGACCAAATTTATAAAAGCATGAAAACCCCTGACCCTGTCGTCCATTTTAGATGTATCCCCTGAGGGCTTTGACTGCCCTGAGGTACCTGAAGGCCCTTCAATAAGTATAACTACTTTTATTCTCTTAGTTTTGTCTAGCCTCTGTTTTTATGTAGTCCCAACAAGGCATCAAGGAGATCATGAGAAGCGTTTGCTTGGGCATCAGAGTTGGGCTTCAGCCAAGCAGCCCGCCTTCACTGAAGCTGGAAGGAGATTTTTTTTTTCTATTTTTTTCTGAAGGCGGAGAGGGAACTGACACTGCTGGAACGAGCAGCCCCTTGCATGGGCCGTGCAGGTGCCTGTGCAGGGCGAGAGGGAGTATGAAAAGCAGCAGGGCACCAGCTGGCAGACACAGTGATAGCCCTGTAAAGGGAAATGTTTGCGAGTGAGAAGAGATGAACGTTGTGTATGTGCTTGTAGGATCCTTGTTATCATGTTATCGTGGATCTTCAGGGACAAAATAGCCGCTCATGCGTGGAGCGTAAACAGCCACACACTGTGTATAAATAATGTGTGGGAGAGCAGCTCCTGAATGCAATTTCCATCATTATTTAAAAACCTGCTACTTAGGCAAATTATTGTAATTCCAGTGACACTAACTAATCCATCAGTAATTAGGATGGGAAATGGGAATAAATGCTACGGAAGTGATCCTGATATTTCACCCATCCAAATGTACAGTAGTCTTCTTGAAGAATAAGCTGTCATTTGCCCCAGAGTTTTTTGGTAGGCTGTAATTTGGCTGATTAAAAAAAAAAAAAAAAAAAGAGGAAAATTGCTCTGGAGATCTCCATGTTGGGTTGAGAACACTTAAGTTTAGAATAATACAATTACAAGTGCTTTTGCTGCTTTTGCAGTATCTTCTCTTAGCATAGCTGTTTATGTAAATGCTGATAATAATTCCATCTTTTCTTGTCACCAGTGGCATCCTGTGAGCTCAGTCCTTTCCAGGCTCAGTGAAGCCACATGGCTGCTTTTTAACCAGAGATGCTTTTGCTGCTCCCTTTGGAGAGCTCCTCTAGAGCATTTTAATCTTTCAAAACTTCTTCCGTGAGTAACAAGAACTGCAAATATATTTAGTAGTGCTGGGGGTGTTTATCCTGGAGAAAAGGAGACTGAGGGAGGACCTTATTGCTGCCTACACCTGCCTGGAAGGAGGCTGGGGGAGATTGGGGGTGTCTGTTCTGGGTAACAAGTGATGGGATGAGAGGAAGTGGCCTCAATTTGTACCAAGGGAGATTCAGGTTGGGATTTAGGAAAAAAATTCTTCACCATAAGAATTGTCAAGCACAGGAACAGGCTGCCCAGGGATGTGGTTGAGTCACCATCCCTGGAGGTACGTAAAAGCTGTGTAGATGTGGCACCTGGGGACATGGTATAGTTGTGTATTTGGCATCCAGCACTGGGGGTGTTCAACACAGTCCAGAATACCTGCCTTGAAATAAACACAGTTTGCCAAAACAGCAATGAAGAAATGAACCCTTGAACCCTTGAGTGGAGTTCCAGGTGCTGGGAGCTTTAAAATCTTTTGATCTGCCAACCCTGTGACTGTGATTCCTATTTTTTAAATGTACTCCTAAATATGCCAGAGGAGTCAGCTCCTCTGTACAGGAAAATGTGCTTTGTAATACCAGTTTCAGTAGCTTGCACAGAACCTGGTAATCAAGTGAGTTTGTTCCTTGGCTTTGCTCTCTCTGGGGAGTAGATTAAGATCATCGGACGTCTTTCAGCTGCAGCCCAAAACAAGTTTAAATACCTGTGCTGGAGGAGCGAGGCAAATGAATTCCTGCCTTGCATTGCGTGCCCCTATTGAAGCAGGTCACTGTCAATGAAAAACTCTTTCACTAACCTTTAAAAATGAGTTTTTTCTGTAATTCTGGTTCTGCTGAAGGGTAAAGCTGTGTACAGTAATTGAATCAGTGGTGCATGCAGACTGAAATTTTGCGGGATGAAATTATGGGGCTGTAATGGATTGTCTCTGTTTTCCCCTCTCTTCCCTATGTTGTATCTTTTTTTCTCTTGGCTTTTCCTTCTTCTCTTATTTCTTGGTGTTGGAACTGGTGTCTGAAAAGTTTTAAGTGGTGTAGTGAGGAAAGCTGAAGTTGTGATTCAGGAAAATTTGGATTTTTAATCTGTTTTGAACTCTCTACCTCTTGGTTCCCTGGTCATCTCTGCTGGCTGAATTATGTTGAAGCAAACCTCTTGTTTAAAAAACAAACCTAAATCCTCCGTAGAGCAGGGCACCTCTTACAGGCACTGCCAGAGAGCCCCTGAAATGTAGAGGGGGAACGCAGTGATCCCTCTGTCACAGGAGGAGAGGGAGTTTTGGGTACATTGAAATCCTTGGGACCTCCATGCTGGGTCTGCAGACAGGACAAATTCCCATTTGAATATTGTGAGAACGTGCACAGCTGCTTCTTCCTCCTCAGATTTTAAAACCATATAGGATTTTTTTTTGCCTGCTGTACCATAGAGGTTATTCAGCTTCTTGTTTTAGGATGTGTTCCTTTCCTGATAAGATGCCTGATTCCAGTGCCTCTTTTCAGCAGCCAAAATTACTTGAAGGTTTTAGCTTTAATTCGGGAATGTTTGTTGGAGCATCCAAGTTGGGCCAGTAGCAGATTCTGTCTCAGTCAGTTCTCCTTCTCCCCAAACTATGGGAATGCCTCCTACATTCTTTCAGCTATAACATACTTCAAATGAGCTATGAGTCTTGCTAGAATATCTGGGAATATTGAACAAATATAAACCATATTGTGCCCTTGAACAAAACTGTGCTTTCCTTTTTATTTTGCTTTTTTTCCCCCTTTTTTTTCAGCTGTTTTCTCGTATCTTTCCAAAGTCACAAGCCAAAAACTCACCTCAGCAGTGCCCCACCAGACCTAGGCTGACCTAGTTTCCAGAAAGCCCAGAATTAAATCCCCATTTATTTAGCAAGTGCTAAACCAACAGAATCTGCTTTCCAAATACCAGATCAATTGTGGATGTTGGAACAAGAGATTGAGTTTCATCAAGGTTTGTGTGGGTGAAATGAGAACCAGGTCTTAGACAAAGTAGTGTCTCAAACAGAGGTGAGAAAAGCCCCCAAGAGACAATTCTTGCTGGAGCTGTGGCCAGAGCACATGACATAGGATTGCAGGCAAAGCAACACGTTTCTGACCTCTTTTTTTTTTTAAGAAAAAGAGTATGCTGTGCTTTGTATTTGGAGGAGAGGTGGTTACACAGGAAGGAAAAGAAAAAAGAAAATAATGCTGTGATCGAGTTCTCTTACTACAGCAAATAATCTCCAAAAGCCCTGAACACTAAATAGTCATGTGAAAGAGGGAGAAGACAATCAGAGTTGTTCGTTTTGTGACAGTACTTGTTGAACTACATGTCTTCTTACACTCTGGCTTGTCTAAACCTTCACTTGCTCCTCTCTTCCATCTCCAGGCTCTGAGGGCTGTCCTGCATCAGTCCCTTTGGCCATTGGGCCACTGGCCATTGCACTCAGCCTTTCCAGAGTTGTCCTTTGCTGCCACTAGGAGTAAATCCCAGTGCACAAACCAGAAAGGTTTACATAGGGCCTACTTTCAAATCCTTTATGAAAAGCATATTCAGCTGTGAGATCTCTTTTTTCCCCCAGTATTTGCTGGGAGTCTGCATTAGGATTTAGAAGTAGGGCTGAAAGTTTTAGATCTAGACGAGCAACTCTCCTTTCATTAGCTAATGCCTTTTATTTAGCAATAAATAAATAAATAAATTACAAATCCCTCCTTTTTGGTCTTTCTGCCTCACATGCCTGTGTCACAGCCTTTTTTCCATATAATTAATCAGCCCATATCTCTCATGCAGCTCTGCTTGTCAGCAGGGATTAAAGCCTGACAGTATTTAATCATCTTGTATTTCATAGAAGACTAACAGTCTCCCTTTGCTTCCTCTTCCCTCCTTTCCCTTTTATTTCCCTCTCCTTTCTGGCTTTGTAGCACAGTATCTGCTCTGTCTGAAGTTTTTATACAGGGAGTGACAGGTATAAAATTCCTTTCTTGGGTTTTTTCTTCTGCGACCCGTGTAATTCCCTCATGGGATCATTTGCTGTGACATTTTGGGTGTTCTGTGACCTACCCTGTTAGCACAGAGGCCCACCACACACCGAGGCTGTAGGAGTATGTATTGCATCATATTTTGCTGTTATTTTTTCCCCCCAGGAAATAGAGTAAAGCTGTGAGCCAAGTGGGCTGAATAACTAAACCAATTATTATTTCGTGTTTCTGGGGTGATTTAGCTGTTTGCTTTGAATATACGTGAGTAGCTTGGATACTGAATTTGATTCATTTTATTAATTTAGGTATCTCATTAAGTTATGGATCTCAATGTTTGACCTATTCAAAGAGATTCCCTTCATAATCAAGGGGTGGAAATGGACCCTTCCTTTAGGCACAGTACTTCTATTTCAAGGTATAAATCCCCATGGATAGATGACTCATCTCCT
This sequence comes from Falcunculus frontatus, assembly GCA_013398115.1. Classification (NCBI taxonomy): domain Eukaryota; kingdom Metazoa; phylum Chordata; class Aves; order Passeriformes; genus Falcunculus; species Falcunculus frontatus. The sequence goes on along the minus strand of VZRV01005702.1, from coordinate 1,508,882 downwards.
AGAAGGGCTTCTTTGTCTCCATTGATCAACTTGTCCAAACAGAGATATTTTCATTACAGATGTAGAGGGCAATAAGGTGCACGATGACTCTTAAATCTGCCTGTCCATTTCTGTGCCACTGCGGGATGGGGTGGGAGACTGAGGGAGCTGTCCATGGTCCCATTCCCTGGGTTTGGAGGAGTTCCAAGGGACTCTCTGATGTGGGTGCTGTGGCACACAGAGGGATGAACCTGAGGGGTTGGCTCTCTGCAGAGAAAACGCTCTGTCTCCTTTTTTCCCAGAGTATGGATTGCTAATTCCTCAGACTTAAAACAATCACTCTGTTAATTTAATTAGACACCCCTTTTAGCATGGATGATGTCAGATATTATAAGGTCTATGGATCGAAGAGATTGAATGTATTCTGTTTAATTTGAATTTGTAGGTTAAGTAGTGTTGACCCTGGCTAGCTTTATATGGGAGACTCCCAAGAAATCCCAAGTACCGTCAATGCAAATGGCATTTTGCTTCCCCCACACCAAATATCATGCCACTGAAATGTGTTTGCTTTCTGCTGCTTCTCTGACATTGCTGTATTGATGGCTGAAAACTGGAGGAGGAAAGGAAAAGGAGAGAGAGACTTAGAACAGTTAAAGCCAATTATTTTCATGTCCTAGGTAAATGTTTTCTTGCTGCAGAAGTTCTATTTATAACAGGGTTCAGGTGCTGAGAGAGGTCACAGGAGGTAGCAGGGTAAAACCTTTGGCAGATGCTGTTGAATCCTAGAATATTCTTTTTCCTAATTCAGTTAAGAAGACTTCACCTTCACTGATTCTTGCTGTAGGAATCAGCTTATTGTCTTTGGCCTCTTTTAAAATCAAATGGTGGATGAAATGTTTGGTTACAGTTTTGACAACAAAAGTAGAAGAATAAATCACAATCATTCCTGAGAATTAGGTGTTTTTCTTCATTGACTCAAGTGGTACAGTGGTGCAGTGAAAACAAAAAGAACAAACAGATCAAAAGACAGTGAAGAATGTAATCTTTGCTGGTTTCTTTTCGTTCCAACATGGACAACTTCAGGTCAGCAGACTGAAAATCCATACCTAAAAGCAGCCAAGTGGCTCTTAAATGAAATTTGCACGTGCCAGAAATCCCAGGGATAAATGTTGGTTTTGTGTTGAATGGGCTGTCAAACTAATGATCAGAATAGATCTTTTTGGCCTCAAACCTTTTTATCAATACAGATTCTTCATTTTTCTTCCAAGACTGGCTGAATGGATGTTTATATTTTATGGGAAATAGCAAAACCAGCAGGTTAAAGTAAAAGCCAACAACAGTACCAGAAGTTGGGGCTTTTTTAAAGAAAGGATTTATGATGTTTAAGCCTTGATTTATTCAAAAAAAAGAGCACAAGCAGTGGTTTTTAAGCACATTTGCCAAGGAAAAAGAGGTAGAAAACTGCAAAGTAAAAGTTAGGAAGTGATAAATGCAGACATCACTTAATGAAGAAAATTAATTCTACAAGCAGAGTGATACAGAAAGGAAACATCCGTTACTGAGGAAGGGGCATTGAGGCAGAGGACATTTGTCATTTCAAGTGACAATTAGATGAGCTCCAAACAGAGCAGGGAAAAGAAGGTAAAAATATGCAAGGGAAGAAAATGAGGCGAGGAGAATTGAAGGAATACAGAGCAGACTTTTTCAGGTCTGTTGGCCTGATTTATGCTTTTACACCCTCCTTAGCATACAAACATCCCTGAAACGAAGAGCCTCTTTTGCTCTCATTACTGTACAGTCCTGCAAGCACCGTGTTGGGTAAATCTGCTTGGCAGCAGCACCTGAGAGCAGCTGTGGGACTGAGCAGAAGATGGTTCCGCAGCTGGGAGGTGAACCATGTGGGATGCCTTGTTCCCTGCCCACTTTCCAGAGGGCTGTGGAGGAAGCAGCAGCAGCCAAGTGAGCGAAATGCTCTGCCCCGAGCTCGGGGTCGCTCTCAGATCCATGCTCAGCAGAGCAAAACCCTTTGCCAAGGGTCAAGAACACCATGGTCTGTCCCATTGTGTTGAGCTCCCCTCGGCACATTCGCCGTGACTTGCCCTACTGAAAAAATCAGGCTCCATTTCCTTCTGTGGAGACCTGAATACAGGTGAGAAAATATTGGTTCTGTTGGGGGAAATTCCTCTTCACAAGTTATTTCCTCTCTACGTCTCTGCATTTGGGTAATACAAGATCCTCCCTGTGCCCCACAGGTGTTGTTTCCATGGGGTCTCAGGGCATTGAGTGTCATAACTTAGGTTCTGCCCAAATACTCGTGTTTGGAGAAGAGAGAGCTTTATATTTTTACTCTAATATTTTGTGTTGGCAGAAGAAATTGGCAGACTGGTTTGAAACGGAAGTTGTGACAAAATGGGCTAGTTTTCTGTTGTTGATGCAATTCAGATGGTCTTGATGGCTTCTGTCATCAACGGGCTCTTGCGGTCCTTCACTTCCCATGGACTTCAGATGTCTCCTGTGTTCACTGCCAGGTCTCTTCCATTGCCAGAGCCCTTTTGGCCCATTTCTCTATGGCTAATGTCAAAGAGCAGCCCACAGCAGAAACCTCCAGCAGTCCTTTTGCACAGAGCTCCTGTTCTGGGGACCCTCTCATTTAGTCCAGGATGAATCAAACCCCAGTTGGGTAGGATGTGCCGGCCAGGCTCCTGTTTCTGCAGCTCCCTTGGAAGATTATCTGCCTGATGATCAAACCTGACACAGGTACTGGGATGTCATGGTGAAGGGGGACAGGGGGGCATCAGTGCTCCCCAGGCATGCACTTCTGCCTCAAGTACCCAGTCCTGCACAGGTACCAGTACTTGAAAAGAAATCTTTAGCTACTCTATAGAAAATCAGGCAGGGACATCACCCATCAAGCTGTTCCAGCTTCTAGAAATTTAGTCTGTTTTAAAGATTTTATTGAGACTTAAAAGTGGAAGCAGATTCCTTCAAGATGAACGTCAGCTGTTTGTGCATATTTTTTAGAGCTTCCTTCTTTTTCTTGATGGGTTTGGGTTGGTTTTTTAAGTGGTGTATGAGTAAACTGCTAATGGTGCATCTGTGTATAACGCCCTTTCAAGTTTGGCAGAAATTGAATGTTCTGCAGAAAAAGGGGTTGTTCAGTCCCAGGTCAAGTAGGGTTTTGAGCTCCAAAAGCTGAGTGATCTTGTGTCAAATACTGTGCCTATGGTTTTGATTCAGCTTTTAGCAGCTCTGTACCTGTGATTAGTGCTATAAAAGAGACAGGAAAGTTGAAACTTGTGTGGTTTTACAAAAAGTAAAATTTGGCCCAGCTCAGCATGATTCGCTTACAGCCCTTGGAACTAGACTCTTACAAACATAAACTTTTCAGGACTGCAAGCCATGGACTTTCCTCTTCTTTTGGGATTAATATACTTACACCTTTTGCACGTGAAATGCTAGAAAAGTGAAATTATTCATTATTTAGTTCTCTGTCATTATCTTTTATTCTACCTATCTTACTAAAAAAAAAAAACAAGCAAAAAAACCTCCACCAAAAGTAGTTGCTTTAGGCATATTATACAGTAGGATATATTCAGTCTTGAAGTCAGCAGCTGCAAACTGTGATTGCCCTGTATGGAATGGTTACAGGGAAAACCTGTGTGATGGTGTTAGGCAGGACAGCTTCCATTGTTCTGGCAAGTGACAATTTCATTGTCTCTTCTCTGTCTAACATCTCCAAATAAAAGAAAATAATCTTTTTGAGCTGCTAGACTGGAGCTGGTCTCCTCTCTGTGATACACGCCAGAGGTGAAGATTCTATGGTCTGTGGCTCTGCTGTTTCAATCCTGTTTATACATCATTTATTTCAAATTAGTGAGACTTACCAGGAATCCAGAAATTTGCATCTGCTCCAGCATCAGGGCCAAATAGGCAAAAATGGAGCAAAGCCACAAGGACTACTAAGAATCTGGGTAGTATTGGTTGAGTGCCACTGCTGCCTTCAGGGAATACCTTTATTCCACTTGTCTGTACCAGCCCTGTGGCCAGGCACACGGGGAGAGTGTGCTCGGATGGGAGCTGCCTTTGGGCAGTAGGGAGAGTTATTTTCAGCCCTGGGGTTGTTCCAGAGCTGTGCTGGGTTACATACACCTCCTGAGGATCTGCTCAGTGGCTCTGTGTCATGCCAGGAGCTGCCTGAACGAGGCATTAATTATCCATTCCTGTGCATTCCTGGTTCCGATTAATTTACAAGCTTAATCTTTCAGTTTGGTTATGCAATTTGCTCCGTGAAATATCGCTTGCATTCTTTCTAGTAATGAAAACCCACAAATAATCCCCGTGCCCTAAGTACCTGTCTCGATTATCTAGCACATTCATAAGCGCTGCTTGCAGAATTATTTTGCCTGGTTAATGTTTGATTTTGTATTTATTCTAATTGCCAGTGTTGCTATTTTAGAAGTTGCCAACCCATTGGTGGATATTCTGGTTTAATCCTTTTTGCCGTTCCCTAGCAAGCTGCACTTCGCCTGTTTTACAGAGCCATTCTGAGTTCCTCTGCAGACACAACTCTTCACTGGGGCTGGCCCCTGCTTCCATATGGTGCACATTAATCACAATTCAGCTATGTAAACACAAACTTGCATTTCATGCTGCATACGGTTGCCCAGCTGAGGTTGAATGAAAGATTTCATTTTTGTAAGTCGTATAAACACACCTGAGACTCTGAGCACAATGAAACGTGACTCTCTGTTCTATAGAACACATCAGTTTGCTAATTAAAAATCTGCTCTTATGGTTGATGCTCGTTTTTTTTTATGAAGCCCTGGAATGTTATTAAGCAGGTCTGGAATGGTGATGTGTGGTTTATTGTTTCTTCTTAAAATTGTTTCCTGCCTATTTTGTCTGTGATTTCATTGTGTTGAAGAGTCACTCTTTGCTTTTCATTTATGGTTTTCATAGAGTAAATCTGCAAGTATTGTTTATAGTTGAAATGTTCTCAGTTGTATATTTTCTGAACAGCTTGGGTTTAATAGCTGGTTTATGTTTGGAATAAACAAGTTTTTAAAAAAAAGTAAAGGGCCATGAATCAACCAAAGGAAAATAAAAACAAAGTCTTTAGAGAAGTAAGTAACAAGGCTGTATACCTTTTAACCCAGAAAATTCATCAATCCTTTTGTCCATGTGTACACTCATGTTATCATTTTGCTTTGATTCATGTGTACTTCAGGGACTCTGATGCTTACTCTGGGTGGGAACTGTCAATAGAGTTATTACAACAAGACAGAAGAAACACAGCCTGTCTCAAGTATTCAGCTGTTTGGGTTTTTTTCTAAAATATTGCCAGTAGATAAGCTGCAGCATGTTACTCAAGGATAAAGTTATCCAGATTTTATAAGAGCAGGGTTTAGAATAAGAAACATCTTAGGCTGCAAAAGCAATATTTAATACTCGTTTAGCAGGGCATGTGTGGTTACTGGGAAGGGAGAGAACCATGGGTCATTATGTCTCTCAAAGATAATTCTTAATGAAGAACAGCTTGAGAATCCAACATATACAAATACACAACTTCTGATGTGTCTTTCTATACTGGTACCATTTATAAGATTTGCTGTGACCAAGAGAGACTCCCACTTTTAGCTATTCTTAAGTGTAAGCACACGAAAAACCTAGTTTCGATCAATAGTTTTTACGGCAAAATCCATAAAAAAACCCAGACCCTTTATACAATTCAGAACAAATAATTTAGACTACAAGCCCTGAGACAATTTCTGTTTTAAGTTTGGCTGGAGGATGATGCTCTGACATGCAAAGTGGAGGTGTATTGCACTGACATTTAAATATACTCATAGGAGTAGATGGTTGAGAGTCCAGCAAGAGCCACAAGGAACTGCTGGCAGAGGAGCTGATGGGAAGGACTGCAGTGATTGCAAATGAGGCCTGACCAGGAGGTAATGTGATTAGTGTTCTCTAAGAGCAAAGTACGTTGCAGAAATTAAATGAAGCCTGGAATGAGGTGGAGGTGGGGGAGAAATCCCATAATTCGTCCAGTTTCATCTCATAAGAGCTTTATCATTTTCAGTTGTGGGTTGTTGGTGGGTTTTTTCTCTTCCCGAGACTTGTGCTGAGGGTGTTTGAGAGTTACTGTGAGATTAGAAAGAATGCTGAGGTTTTGATCTTGTCACGACTGAAAGTCCTTTATAAATGTCAGAGTTGGTGCCTGAAAATCTGGGACGCTGCTTGGCTGCTTCTGTTGCGAGAGCTCGGCTAATGAGGCCACCAGAGAGCCACTGCCGAGCAGCCCGGGGTGGTGGCCCTGCTGCATCAAGCCTCTGGAGAGGGAGGAGGCACCTGAGATGTGATGGCCAACAACCTGCCAACCCTAATTAATAACAATATCTGGCATTCCCATCACGGGAATGTTTTTGTGGTGCACAACAGAGTTGTGGTCACCCCTTTCTGTCCTGACTCTCAGGATGTTGGGGATGATGTCTTGGGGTTTTGGTGCTCGTCCTGTCTGCTGCATTCACACTTCATCAGAGCGGGGTGAGATAACCAGAGCAAGGCACCTGGAGGGGCTCTGTGGGCACTGCAGCTGGGGCAGAAGCTTTGTTTGCCTGGTGAAGATTTTAATCCAAGTTAAGCCACGTAAGCGATGTGACACCAGCACGTATCTGATATCAGCAGTCACCAGAAACGTTAAGTGCCTAAATTCACATGAAATGTGATAAGTTTTCCTGGACAACTTTTTTTGCAGTTTCATAAACATGCAGCTCTTTTAAGGCTCACTAAGGAGTTTGCTTTTTTAAGAGTGGTGATTAAAAATTCCCACAGTGTATTTAAGAGGAACAGGAGGGTTGTTACAGGAGATCCCACCAGCTGCCATTCACATGCCTGAATAACTGATTTGCACTGGAGTCTGGCAGAACTGTTTTGTTGAAGACACTGAACAAGAATAGTAACTTTTTTGTGGTGTGCCATAGGCATATATTGATGACAAGTTTATTCCCTCCAAACTACAGCTGTGAAAGGGCCAAGCAGCTTCCTGGTTCAGAAGCCCAAGTCTTAACCTGGCACACAAATAATTTCCTTGAGTTCAAAATCACTCCACATGTGCTTTAATTTATCTGCTTCAAAGGTTTTGGGCTGAGTTGTGGTCAGTGATGATACCGATGTCCAGCTCCCCACACCTCTGCCGAGATCTGTCTCTACTGATCCTGAGAAGCTCAGAAGAAACAGCTTGTGTTTGAAGGGAACATAAAGGGTCCTGTACAGCAATTCAGATGTGCAGATTAGGAAACCACTTTTCTCAAGCCCTAGAATGCCACTTTTCACTGCCTAGAAATTGGGTGCTTATGTTCTTCACAGTTTTGGAAATGGCAGGTGTCAAACAGAAACTGTGCTGGTGCTTATGGTAGAAAACTCTTACTAAAATGTATTTTCCACAAGAGAAAACAGGACTTTCCTGAGTGCTTGCTGTGCAAGGCATAGGTGTGGTTTAGACAGGAGGTTCACTCTAGGAAACAGCAGCACAAAAAGGTTTGTGTCTCAAAAGTGTCACCTTGTAAATGTGACAGTGGCCGTGTAACTCTTGGTAAATCTATTAAAATGTCTGGAGACCTCACTGTAAGACAAGAAAGTGCAAATACCAGGGAGCTGTGTGTAAACCAGCAAGAATATTTTTACTAACTGAATAATAACATAAGAATAATAACATAATAATAACATCCCTTTGCCCTGGCCTGCCTGATCTGTACTCTGTTACTTCAGGTAAATCAGCTTGATCTAAAGAACACAAGCAGGACTTCCTAGATTCTGTCCTGCTTTGTAAAATCAGGTCTTTGGCTGGTTGATTAATTAAATGGTGGTGCATGGTTTTGTTTTGGAGTTTCATGACGGCTGATTTGTAGCACTTTAACATCACATCCATTTCGAAGTGTAATTTAATCTAGTATCTGCTGAGAGAGCCTCACCCAGGATCTGTCTGCTGGCCTTTGCTGGGCAGATTTGTTGAGTTGGGGTTCTGGGGACTGGAAAATAAAACATTGATAGTTAGACAACAGCAGCCTTATTAAACCATTGAGATCTGACATTGTGGCTGTGGAATCCCCAGAGGATCAGGAATTTGGGGAGAAGAATGGGTTTCTGTCACTCTGGCACTAGTTCTTGTGTCTCTCACGGTAAAGGAGCACACAAACAATGATTTGGAATTTGTTTCCGCTACAGAATGAATCCTTGATCCCAAGGCAATAAACAGTAAAAGAGCAAGCAGCAAAGAATCAAATATTACAGAAGCTCATGCTAAAACAAAACCTGAGATTTCTATTGGGAATTTTGTATGCCTTTTCATCAGCAGAATCTGGGATGCGTCTAACACTTGTAGTATGATATTTTTAACAATTAGAAGTCCAAATGTGTGCAATTACCAACAGTAGGACTTCTGTCAGGAATGACTGCACCAAGTTTAATTTAATGTACTCAGCCTTGTAATTGTTTTTTTTAATCTTGCTGTGCCAATGACAGCTATTTTTTTGCTTCGTAGTTTTTATGTTTTATATCCTCCACAAATCACACATTTAAGACAGTTTTGTTTTGCAACATCTCTGAAATGCTGGCTTATTAGCAAGCCAGTCCACGCCAGATTATTTTAATATTGAGAGACCGTATCAGCAGTTGAGTTTAAGATTCGTTCCTCGTGCTGTTTTGTTAAGGTTTAGTGGGACTAAATCACAAAACATTGCTTTGCTTGGAAATTGAATTGAAAAGATCCATCTACAGTAGGATTACTTGTTTAGAGAAAGCTGCTCTTGCATTCTGAAAATTTTGGTGGTTTTCATTTGTAGTTTGGGTGCCTGAACAATACCAGGCAGATTTGAAGTGCCTCAGTGCTCCAGCACTCTGCTGAACTGGGATCTTGCTTACAAAGGATATTTTCATCTCCGCTTCCCAAAGCTCTGTCTTTGTCATAAATAAATAGGAGATAGGAAAGCAAACTTGAATTTAGAGTTATATGTAACATTAATTTTCTATGCAATATAAGCACGAGCTACTAGACCTGCTGGTGACAAATGATGTTGGTGCCTGTGTGTTCTTACTCAATCTTTTGAGGTTGCACATGATTATAAGGATTAGTCCTGCAAACAGGGGTATTTTCTTTTTCATTTTTTCACTTGCTTTGCACTGAAACACTTGCATGTGACTTCAGGATATTGCTTATTTCATTCTGGCACTTTTAATACGAAACTCGCCAGATTTTTATCCTGGGCTTGATGGATGATTACCTGTGGGATGTGGACAGCCAGTGTGCCAGGGTTTTGTGCTGGGGTGGTGGAAGTGCCTTTCAGCCTCGTGCTCCTGGACCTCCAGCAGCTCCTGCTCCCTTGTAGGGGATTACAGAAAGTAAGCAGGGAAAACAAGGCTTCTGTCAGGATTTCTGAGTACCATCCTTTGGTCTGCGCTTTCTTAGGAAATTTTGTAGGGTTTTGTCTGGCAAATCAGGTTGATCACTACTGACTGTGACTGCTTTTGTAGAGCAGATTACAGGGTATTTCAGCATGTAGCATATTACAGTTCTTGAAGTTAGCTGGCTAATGATCTGCATAATCTCATATATATGCTTTTAGCAGAGACACAGCTGTACACCTTTAGCTCGAGTTGCTCAATACATCACTCTCTGTATCCTCGGTCATTAAAAAATAAATATTCACTGTGATAAAAAATTGAGTAACGCCTGGAATCTGGAATAAGAAGAAGAATTGTTGGACATACCTTGCAGGCTGTGTTTCAGAATTTAGGAAGAGTCTGGCTCATAGTGTTTCGTGCTGTACATCAGGCCTCTGACATTAATCCTGTATGTCTCCTGGCAAGTATTTCACATTCAAAAAGGCTTATATGCCTAGGGGAAAAAAAAAAAGAAAGAATGAGGAAAAAAGACAATTGCAGTGACACAGGTTAAACTAATAGAGAGTAGGGCTTAGAGAAGGTGTGGAAATGTTTACACTTCTGTGTGGCAGTGATCCCTGCCTGGACTATGGCCCATTGGATCAATATTGCTGTTCTTCAGCAGATTTCCCCTCCCAGCCCTCTACACACCCACGTGCTGAATTCCTCTGCACATCCCTTGTTGTGACTGGGACAGCTCAGAATTTCATCCTTCTGGATGGAAATGAAAACCCCAACATGCCCACTTCTGCTGTGTTTCATCCCCACTGGCTGTTCATGCCCTTAGAAATTGTGGAAAATCCCTGGTTGCAAACTGGTCATCCAGGGGCAAGAAACCTGGCTGAGGGACTGCTCCTTCCTGCAGCTCTGGGTAGAGATGCAGCCGAGATGATGGCCAAAAACCTGTGTGACCTTGCCTGCAAAGAACTTGCTCCCCTGGTCTTAAAGGTTTCTTGTTAAACTCTTGGGGTTTATATCCTGTTGTCTCCTGGAGTAATTCTCTGTGCTCCTTAATTTTCCTTTAAAGCAGCTGGGGCAATGTTCTTCTTAGGAGCAGTGAATTTATCCACTTTCCCTGATCTGGTAACTGCCCACTGTAGGTCTTTGTGGATGGAGGAATTCACATCTGCACTTAGAAATCCTAATGACTGTGTTTGGCCCATGGCTGGAGGTGTACTTGGAAGGCTCATCTTGAACAGCAGAACCAGTTATGTTTAGGTGTGCTGTGTGCCAGTGGGAGAAGCTTTGTTAAACCTTTAGGAGATGATTTTCCCAGCTGGGCTTTTAAATGCAAGGTTTTCTTGCATTTCTGGAAGAATAAAAGTGGTTTTTGTCAAAGAAAAATGAGGCCTGGGGTGTCATTTTGAGTCCTAAAACACAGGTGGGCTCATGAACATTCCATGACATAGACAGCGGTCACTTTCTTCAGTGGGCGTTGACTTTATTCCTCCGTTGTTAATGGAGAGAATTTTTAAAACAAAGTGAAAGTGTGTGTTTTGACTGATTGTATCCAGCAGTGGTATTGGCTCTCAAGAGGCAGGAAGAAATTCCCAACCTGTTTGATTTTCTGGTACCTCAGCTCGTATTTAGCTGTTACCTGTTAGTTACGGAGTGTCATTGCAGCAGGGTGTGAGACCCTCAGTCTTTAACGCTGGACATAAAAGTCTCCAAGAAACACAGACTGCACTTTTTCTAAGCTGTAGGTCCATGCCCCCAGCGTGCATTTCTGTGTGAATTATAATCAGAGTCTAAGAACTGGCCAGTGTTTTGCTACCTTCTGCTGACAGCTTTTGGCTTTTTTGGAAATATTTTAGCTTCACGCATACTGTAGCTGTCGCTGTGATTCAGAGCCTTTGGAAGCAGAGCTTCCTCTTGTATTTGTTATTTGCTTAGCAGAGCTTTGACTTTATGGCTATGTATTTCAGAATCTTTTATGCCAGGGAATCGTTTATATTTCAGAGATACGGGAAGGCACCTTGGAGCTTGCTGCATGTCTTGTTTTTTAACCTTAGCCCAGTGTGATATTCTCTCTAAAGAATATGCTCACGTAATCCTGCAGGGAAGGATAAAGGTAACACAGTTGCCTGGCATTAAAACTGTAAATCAGAAGTATATAATGACAAGTCTGAGAAATGTACTAAAAATAATAATAAGACAGGCTTGTTTCTGAACAGTAAATGCCATTAAACTTTGCTTTGAATTCTGACTTCCATCCAAAATCTGCACCCACAACCCTCAGCTGTGTGTCAAGGGGCTGTTTGCTTGTCTTGTACTTCAGAGGAGCTGACTTAACTTTATGTGCTGGTCCAGATGTGACTCTCCCTGGGGGCATTCCTTGGCCAGGCTGTAGAAAGATGTTTCTGAGAACCCAAAGAGAAATAATAAAGCTGAAAACCTGGCCAATGCTGCCTCAAGGGCATTCCTTTCCCTGGGAGAAAAGCTGGGACTGGGGGGGGACGATGGCCCATTTCATATGACTGAGAGCAGGAGGGTGACATTTTTACAAGCAGGAAAGTTTGATGGAGCCTGAGCTGCTTCTTAAGCCCAGGTTACATGGAAAAGTGTGGTTGTGAAGTGATTGCAGCGAGGGTTTCTGGGGGAAAGCTCAGCAATGAGGCTTTCTCAAGCGTTTTGGAAGCTCTGGGTATAGTTCCGATTTCCTTCTGGAGGTCTTTGTAGGACCCTCTATTACCTAGGCACACATTTTGGAGGTAGAGGAGGCCCATCCCCATCCAGGACAGGCTCACCTGGGCCTAAGCAGAGAAATTATGGTGGGAAATGGGTGTAGCCTTCTTCCCTGGCTGCTGGAGAGTGGGGCAGAGGGGCTTGCCTGGGGAAGAGGTGTGGACTGCACATTCCATTATACTTCAATGTCGTGCCATTTGTCTAGGGGGAAGGGACATGAATGCCTAATTTATGACCTCATTAGCGGTGCTCGAATCACATTTGCATTCACGGGCTCCGAGAAGAAAATGTTTGCATTTAAATCTTCTGCGAGATTTGAAATTAAGGATATGTGAAATTGCCCGAGAATCCCTTAAAGATGTAAGGGTGAATCATACATTAAAATAAAGATCCTGCAACTGCTGACATGGGGAGTGGATGTTCTATTCAAGGCACTGGGGCTTCTCCTGACCCTGCTGTGCAATGCAAAGCCAGCCCAAAGCAATCCATTCCCTGGTAGCTTTGAAAAGGACAATACACAGCCCTGCTGTATGGCAGGGGCCCCACAAAAACACAAAGCACAGACAGATTCAGGACTTGGTATGGGCTGTGGAGGGTGGTTTTTTCAGGGATTCTGGCAGTCAGAAAGGTGCAAAGGTGTGGACAACACCCGCTTCACACCCCTGTAATCTGGTGAGAGGGTTCAGTCTGAACAGATGTAGTTTGTACCTAGAAAGCTGCCTGGAAGTGATCACATAAAGCCTCTCAGTGTCAGATGGGAAGTTACACAAACACAACCCCATCTTACTTTTTTCCTGTTTGACACGAGTGTTGGAAGTGTTCCAAGTCCATGGCCGTTCTGAGGATGAGAAAGCAAGAAAATGATCAAAGCAGATGCTGGAAATGATGATAATGTAGTATGGTCCTAACAAATCAGTGCTAAATAAAGTGATAACTTTGACTGCTCTGGGAGGAGAGCTGCCCCAGCAAGCCTCAAAGTCAGGCTGGCTCATTTAACCATGAGCCTCATCAACTGGTTCCTTCTAATTACCATGAAGGAGTGACTGTCTGAAAGCTGCTTCTTTCATATGTATCCCTCTCTTTTGGCAACTTCTCTCTAGTGCCTGGTGAGCTAAAACCAGGAGAGCAGGTTGGCTTGTTGGGACAGTCCATGTGAGCCTCTCTGGCCTATATATGCTTCATTTCCTCGTGAGCATAATTAGGAGGTGGCCACAAATAAGGGGTTGAATGTATTCCTCTGGGAAACTGGGTAGAAAATGCCAAGTTTTGAGCAACTTCCACCCATGCTTCCAGAGGGGCTTGCTGACAGAGCAGCTCATGGAGTGGAGGTTTTAATTGCCATCCAGAGCTGATGATTCATAGGTTTCTCTCTTCCCATTCCCTTTTCCTTGGCAGATCCTGGGTGTCCTGTTGACAACTGAAGCCAACAGCTCAAACCCCGAGCTCTTATCTGTCCTTCAAAACCCCCCCAGCCGCCTCCTTTTCCCGTTGATGTTGACAGCTCCAGCACCACGCCGTGTCCCACAGGCTCACAGCAGTGGTGTCACTTCTCACTCTCCTCCCTCTCTGAGGTTTTGTGAAATGCTTGTGCTTATTCGTGCAGCCTCTCTGAATGTACCTTCCCTCCTTCGTTTCTGTCACTGACACAAACTTTAGCATCCACCTCTGTGGCTTTCCTGACTCTGCATTGTCTCTCCATGTGTGAAGCTGGGAGCATCTACCCCAGCCTGCACTTCTCTCCCCTTTCCACGTTTCTCCACACCATCAGCTGGTGCTAGGTAAGGGGAGAAACAGGCAGTAAGGAAAAAGGGAACTGATTTTAATTTCGGAAGACCACAATACTCTTGTTGTTATACCCAGAGGAGCACAGACTTTTGCTTTAATCTAAACATGAGATTTCCTGGGTTCTTCATGCTTTTGTTTCACTTCAGTGACAGGCACTGCTAAATTGGTGCAGGTTTTTAGCAGAATACGGGAGATAGGGAAATGTGAGTTGTTCTAAGTGTGTCCCGAAGTTCACGAATGGATATTGCTGCCTGCTGGGGGGACTTGAAGGGTTTGCGTGCATCAATCAATTTATCTTTGAGATATTTAAGTAAAAAAAAAAATAAACCAAGTGGGAGTATTTCTGCCCTCAATTATACACATAAAACATATTCAAATAGCCGTAGCATATTCAGTTCAAATCCTACCTTACTCCTACAGCCTTGGGCCACCATATTTATGTCAAGGATTTCCCACAGAGACATGTGCAGTGCTCAGTGTAATGTCTGCAGAGAAAGTGCAGAGTTTCTGGGGTGCATTTATTTGCTACTCTTGGTCAACCATAATTTGCATAACGACATCCATATTGCACTCTTGCATGGGTTTGCATTAGATAGTAGGTATTGTTTATTTAGAAGTATCTAAATACCTTTTTTTAAGATATAAATGAGAGACAGAGAAATCAGCTTTTTATGTTTCATAGGGTTGCCAGGGTAGCAGTAGTAAAATATAGCAAATCAACAGTGAGATCTGCAAGAATGAATACAGACTATGCCCAGAGGCTGTGGAAGGCACCAAGACATATTTCAGGCTTTATCAGGAATAAGGCAAATATTTGCACGGCCCTGAAAGAGCTTCTGGCTTTGCAGTGAACTGCCACAGAATGGTGTAATTAAAAGTTACATTCTGTTGGAGCCTTGTCTCACACTCAGTAATCAAACACCATAATCAGAACGAATTATTGCATTTGTATTCTGCCACCCACTGAAAAAGATGCATTGCTTGGCTTATAGCCTGGTCTTGATTTATTAGGTTTAATTTCAGAGACTGGCACAAAAAGTGAGTCAGATTCCTGCAGGACCTGTTGCACAGAAGCACTGGTACCTTTAAGCTGCATGTGGGGGCAGGGGGGGTTTGTGAGCTTCTCATTGCTTAGAACAAAATTCCAGGTTGTTTTTTAAAGCTGCTTGGAGTGTGCAGACAAGATGAAGGTTAAGCTGAGGAAGGGCTGATCAGGACATGGACATGCACAGGTCACTGAGGCTGGCAGCTCCAACTCTGAAGTGACCTCCAGGTGCTGTGGATGAAACCACAGGATTAGTAACAAGGCACACGCTGAGCCGAATCTCCTCTAACAAGACAGAGAAGTTGGAACAGAATTTCTATTCAGGGCATCACAATCAACCCCTGAAGCATGGCATTGCTTGTTGATTGCAAATAATGGAGCTGCAAAAATGATTTCTGCATGGGAATGTACTGTTTGGCTGTGTTGCAAACTATTTTCTGTAGCCATTTCAATACAAAGCTGGGATGTGATGACCATGAATTACTTTGGTATAAGTAGGAGTTTTCTGAAAAAAAGTAGGAAACCGGAAATAGAAATCCAGAGCTAATGTTTTTATGTAAAAACTATGCTTATAAGAGAAAGTAAACTGTGCATAATTCAGTAAACTTTTAGGATATCTGGTAAAGCAGCAGTCCAACTCTGTCCTTTCTGAAGGACGCACTGTGGCGTGCACTGGCATTCATCAGTATCCAGAAATGACCAGGAAGATGGAGGCAGTCGTGTGTTTCCAAGTGTTTTTCAATAGATGTCAGACATTCAAATTAAAATAAACCATTCAAAAAAGTGGCAAGTGTGCTGCAACTGTTGGAAATGTGTGAGAGTAATAGTCTGCAGCAGGCACTACAAACAGTTGGCAAAATAAACAGTGTCAGGCTGTGGCTGATGATTTTGTGATTAACAGCTGCCAGTTGTTTGAACAGGGGTCACTTTTCCACCAAAGTCTTGCCAGACCTTTGGGGAGGGCTTTCTTACTTTGGTTCTGAGTTTACTTTTCAACTTGATTTCAGTTCAAAACAGTCTGGAGAACTGAATTCATAAATCAAAGCCTAAAACTGTAGGTCGGATCCAAAGAGCTGGGACTCCAGTGGAGAAGAGGGAGTTTCTGAAGAGGATTGAGAACCTTCTTGAGTTGTCCTTCTCCATGATCCTCCCTCACACCTAACCACAACCTCTGTTTCCAGCTCCAGCGGCAGAGGTGTGCCTCTGTAGCCCCCTCTCTGAACAGATTAGCACAGGTTAAGGATCTCCAGCCTCTCAAAACAGCAGCCTCCTGGCTTTTGGTGACTCCAGCTGCTTCGCTGATGCCTCCTTTCCTTTGTTCTTTGTCACTTTACCCTGCCTGGCTTGCCAAGTCGAAGCAATGTGAGCCCCTCTGAGGAGGTACCGAATAAACTTATTGGATGCTCTGCCCAGGGGCTGTGATTTATTTGTCCCCGTGTGTTTATTAAATGGGAAATTGCCTCGCTTTTCTCACCGTGTTCAATGCCCACGTACTTAGTTTCCTGCCAACATTTCAAATGCTGGGACTTGGCAAGCACACCCAGCTTCTTAAAATGTAGGCCTTGGAGGCAAAAGTTTTTTAAACTAACAGGTGCCTCTGAACTTTGATTTAAACTTGTAACTGTCACCAGGGTTTTGACAGATGGGTAATGAAAGATCAAGACAAATGCTGGTAGGAGTCTTTTGAGATGTGCTGCTATTAGCATTTGCTCTGAGCACATTTTAGAGGGAACATAAGACTAACAATTTAATGTCTGTTAGTCATCTCACACTGGAGAACTCCTGCCAGAGAAGGTGAAATGTCTAACTTAGAATTGATGACAGGGGATTGGTACTAAAGAAGAGGCAAAGGGAGGCACCAAAAGACCAGCTGTAACCCTGGACCAAGAAATGAATAGAAACAAAGAGACAGATCAAGGCTGAGTTTTCAGATTTGGGACTATGTCAGTCAAATGTGAGCTTCCCAGCATACGGGCTAGGAAAAAACACCTATAATGAAGTCTCTGCTGGATGTGGTATTAGCTAGAGATGCTTGGGACACAGTGAAGGAAATAAGATGTTTCTTAGAGTGACTGTTAAAGTTGTCAGGGGAGAGTGGTGCAGAATAATGCAGATAAGCTTCTTAAGCCACCCCTGGATGGCAGCTTAGTGGTACCTCTGCTTACCCTGGATCTGCCTTTTTACATATTCTTTAATATAATACTTCTACAAGGGCTCAGAGTGTGATATTTTATCATGCTCTGGTAGCCCCATATTCTGTAAGTAATGAAGTGCCAGTGGAGTCGGAGGGATTGTCTTTTGGGGAGGGAGTCACTCCACACAACCTGCTCTTCTCTGCAGTTGGATTTCCCTGCATTTCCCTTCCACAGCACTGAGATGTCTCATAAGCTGCTAAACTCCAGCCCTAAACAAGCCGAGTAATTCCTTTTTGTGCCAATCTGTGTGTGTCACCGATAAGGTAAATCCCCGTGTGCCACGGTGATCTGTGCCCAGATGTGGGAGGGAGCGAGCCGAGGGATTGAGACTGTGCACTGCTCTGCTTTTTCCCCTTCAAAAACCTGCACTGCCTTTTTTTACCCAGAGAATGAAAAGAAAGGGACAGGGACTGTGCTGAATTGTGTGTTCCTCCTCTCCAAAGCCTGCCAGAGACCTGTTGGAAAACCCTGAGGAAGAGGAGGCTCAAAGTGAGACCAGCTGCTGCTCTGGGGGGCTGTGTGGGTGTTCTCAGGCCCCAGGAGAGCACACGAGCCCCTCTACTGAATCCCCTTTTTCCCTCCAATCAGCTTTTGTGTCTTTAAAAGGGTCCAAAGCAATGGCAAATTTAACCACAATAGTTTTGCAAAGGACACACAGGCTTTTCAGTTCCCTCCTCCTTCAGTGTTTCCTTGACATCTGTCAGTGTATTTTCCAACACCGTCATGGAATAACAGATCAGGGTGTGAAAACCTTCAGACCCTGGGAGAAGTGGTGGAGGTCACAGGGTCCCCTCTTCAGGGCTATCAGCATAATTCATAGTCAGTGACACCCACAGATTAATTGCCCTTTTATTGATTCTGAATTTACTTCCTTAATTAAGGAGAGTGCCACTTGCTTGCATGATTGCCTTTTTTTTCATTTTCAAATTATTAAACCAAAAGCTTGGAAGTGAAATCCTTTGCTATGTATAAGCTCTTCCCTGGAAAATATTCTGCCATGTTTAACAGGCTTCCCTGCCTAAAGTTTATATTTCCTTACCCAGTTTAGATTAATTGTTGTGATTATTTTGATATAAAGGGCACTGAGAGGACTTGCAGCATCTGGGGCTATTGAAGCAGCAAGGGGCCCTGTCTGTGTGGGATATTGTGATAGAGATGCTTTCCTCAGAGGAACCAAAATAACTGGAAACTTGGAGAAAAACATTCCCTTTTCACACAGCTTGTCAATATGGTAAGTGCTCTGGAGACAGTGCTTTTGTGCTTCTGCAGACATTAAATCCTGTACGTTTCCTGGGCTGTGACAGTCCTGTTGTCAAATGTTTTAAGCATTCATTGTGCTCAGGATGATGGACCCAGTGGTGGAAACTCTGTTGAAGGGATAATGGTGGTGCTAGAAGGAAGAGGGTGAAGTATTTTCCTGGAATACCAGCCTTTGGTCCTTCCCTCGGGCTGTTCTTTGCACAGAGGCTTAAACCATAAAGCAAACCCAAGAGATTTGGAGAGGGAAGATAAAATCCATAGGTAAAAATTTGAAATTTCCCTCCTAATTTTTCCTGGTTCTTCCCAGCGAATGTGAGGTGGTGGCAGTTTGGGTTGATGCTCATATGGGATTTCCCTCTCCTTTTCCATTTGACCAAGCACACAGGGAAGGAGGTTATGTTGAAGTGAATGCTGTTAGTTCTGAGGCTGCAAGGCTGATGAGGATTTTGTTCTTTTGAAAGGTTTTGAGCAAGTTGGAGGGGGGAAAAACCACAGGAATATTCTCCAGACTGCCCTCATGGACATCCCCCATGCAACAACAACAAAGTCAAAAAACTGTAGTTCTGGCGGGATGAAGGGGCAGTTCCTGGGGCAAAGTTGAGGTCGGGGGCAAACGTGGAGCTCTGTGAAGCTGCTCCTAAGGGAAGCAAGAAAAAAAATGGGATAACCAAGACAAAAATCTGTCACTGCAATCTGCTCCTGGCACTTCTGAGCACGCAGTACCCCCAGGACCTCCAACTCAAATGGAATAAGGCTTTCTTTTGCTTACCTTCTCTCTTCACCCTGCTGCTGCTGGCATCTGCCTGCCTCTTGTTGCTGGATCTTCCACGTGCTCCAGCTCCTCAGTGCAAATAATTGGTATGGGAAGAGCACGGTGCAGGATAGGGCTGCCCAGGGTCACCTTCCAATATATTGTAGCTGCCTTAGAGACTGTAGCTACGGAGAGTAACTCGTGGTTCTGCAAGATAACGTGGAGCAGGTTGGACATACTGGTTAACTGGAAAGTTTTAGGAATGCCATCACTTCAGGTAATGTGGAATTGGGTGGTTTTTTGCTCTCCCCATCTGCAGGATTTAGCATCGAAACAGCAATTTACTCTCTGAGGACAGATCAGGTGCAATCCCTGCTGCTTACTCTTTGTCAGAAGCAAAGCATAATATTCCTGCTTTGAAAAGAAAAAGTATCTTGCAAATGTATTATTCATTTTTAAGAGATAAATGTAGAAGCTAAAGAAATAATCGTAGTGCAAATATTTTCAAATGTATTTCCATATACGTAATAGCTTTCTGAGTGTGTGTATATACACATGTTCTCCACAGTAAATATATATTCCAGTTAAAATTAATTTGTATAGTCATAATGGGGCTATTGTGGTAATAGGTGATTTGCTCCTTTAATGGTTTGAGTTCTAGCAGGGTGAGAAAACCATGGGTTTGATCTTCAGTGAGTTGGTGTAGTCGTACACTGTTGTCATTCTAGACTTGATATTCCAGAATGAATCTGATGGCAAAACAGCGTCAAGAGCATGTATTGAGCCAGAGGGAACAGGTCAGGCCACCCTCCCTGGCTTTTGTCATGGGGTATTTTCAGGAAAGCTGGGGCTGGATGCCCAGGGTTAACTGGAATTTAACACAGTCTGAGGAGGAAGAGAGCTGCAAAAAAAAGCCCAGTGGCTGCCATCACCTTTAACAGCATCTCAGAAGTGCAGCCATGACTCAAAAAAGCCCAGTTCTAATTCTGGGGTTTTTTTGAGGCTCCTCTCTCCCCAGCTCAGAATTCTCTCATAAACTTGTCAAAAATCCTTGCTGAATTTTTTTTTTCCTCTGAAGGTATCTTGTAGAGAACACAGAGTACAAGCCACATGTGCTGCAAAAATTCCTTGAGGTTATATGCATTGGTCGCACGATCCATCCCACTGCAGCATCTTCCAGAGGAAACCCAGCAAGACCAGCCTGTGTCTGAGAGATTTATGCAGAGGAAACTGTGAGGGAATGCAACTGGACCAAGAATCCTCAAGAGGGAAACAAATCCCAGCTAAAGATAGCATAGCTGGCTCTTAAAAAAAGACAGTCTTCTCCATATTTATATCTTTTCCTAATCTCACCAGTATCAAATGCAGGTGAAGGTCAATACTTGGTTGAAACAGTGAGGAAAGAAATTGTATTCACCTATTGGGTATAATGCAATGAGAATGTGCCTTTTTCCTTCCCTGGTGGCTGAGCTGTAAAAGAGGATCAGCTTTCCACAGCAGCTAGCCGAAAATTGCACCTTTGGGTTAAACAAGAAAAACTCTTGCTTTTAGGCTTTAGTTCCATAAATTATTGAGTCACTTCGATAGATCCGTGTGAATTCGGTAAGGTGCTTAAGTACAACTTTGCCATTAGGCACATTAATGAGCCTTAAGCAAACATCTCAAAGCAGGTGTGGCTTTATGGGTCCAGGTTAAAGGGTCTTCTCCCCCTTCTCCCATTTGGATGGTGCAAGACATCTCACAGGCAGCTCTCTCTTCTCAAACACTTGGTGTGGATGTGCCGGGTTGGCCTCGTGGCACTGTCCCACATCCTGGCTGCTCTTTGGCTCCGTGGAACACCCACTAACCTGCTCTGTTCATGGAGGGATTATTCCTAGAGGCATAAGAACCATGGTGCCAGTCTAGATAAAGTGCAGAACGTTTCTACTTCATCTCTCACTGGTAGAGGATGCTGACATACGAGCAGCAAGCAGGATGGATGGAGTGATCCATCCCAGGCCATATGCTCCTCATTTCTGACAGTCTGTACTTTGCAAAGACTTTCTGAGCCAGCAATCCTGTTTAGACCACCACGGACCTGCCCTCTAAGATTATGTTTGACTCCCTTTGAAAACCATTTAAACTTTCAATAGCTCATGAGCTAGAAAAACATCCGCTGGGATGATGGCTTTGCTAATTACGATGGTCGCTGCGTTTTAAACCAGCACAGTTGCTTTTGTAGCCAGCCAGAGATTGGAGGCTGAAAGCAGGTAGGAGAAATGCAGGGCTTTGCCATCTGCTCCTGCTGAAGTCTGTTGTTTTGGGTAAGTGGCCGTCCAGTGCCTTAATGGCCCCTCGTAGCAGCTCAATACCTGGCGGTCCTGGCGTCCATTTCTGGCTAATAGAAAATGTCACAGTGTAAGCACCGTGTTCTAATTGCATTGGCCCATTTCCACCACAAGCATTAATTTAGTGTAATGCTGTTTGGGAATCTCAGTGAATTGCTGACGGGGGGCTTGCCAGCTGCTGGAGGTGCTGCAGTTCTCTCCGTGCTGGTGTGGCTGTGCTGCTCGAGCAGGAGCAGTACAAGGGCTGAGCTGAAGCAACTGAAAGCATTTAAAAATAGCAGACAGATTATTTTTACAAGTGGAGCCAGGGCAGGAAGAAGCAGCGCCAGTTTGCATTGGGAAAGAGAGAAAAAACCAGAGGGTTTTGAACGTTTTCCAAAGCTGCAAGAGTTTTAGTGCAAGCTGACACTGGTTCTGGTGTAAGGCATGCAAACACCAGCAGATCCCGTGGGTTTCACCAACATCAAAAGGGGCAGAGCTGCATGGAAGGAGGATTTACAATCAAACAACAGCAATTATACCAGGGATACAGATTACTTTATAATGAGACTGAGCCAAGGCCACATGTCAGTGCATTAGGCTTCTAGTTCACGTCTAATCATAAATCTTCAGTATGAAGGTTATAAAACTCTTTTCACCAATATTTGTCTGCCTGAAAAATCTATGAAGCATTAGCAGCAGCTTGAAGCTATGAAGAGGAACCACTCAGCTTAATTTACATGTAAAATATATACAGTACAAGCTGCAAAAAAGATCTCTTGATGTTTTCCCATGATATAAATATTTGATGTTGTTTAGATTCCTTTCCTGTTCTTTTATGGAGGGTTTTCTACTCAATTAGAGTTGGGTGGAAACACATTTTCTGCCCAGATTTGTACCAGAATCATGGAGAATGATCAAAATGAACAGATTTAAATAGTAAATTTGTTATTGAAAATGAGATTTATAGATATTTTCTCTTTAGGGAATATATTGCTATATTGATTTCTTCAAAATAACAAATAATGATATGGACTATTAGAAGCTGTAAGGTGGTGAATCCAATTCCTCACAATTTTATTATTCCATCACTCTGAAAAGAATTTGTTCAGCTAATTCTTGTTCTTGCTGATACAAAGTAAAGATGAAAGCCTCTGTAACTTGATGGTTGAATTGACATCTTCATTCCTTAAGCTATAACGGAATGGACAGTACAAAACGCTCTCTAAAGAGTTTTTTGGTGGGGGGGTTTTTAATGGAAAAGAAGACTTGGGTTTGCCTGATTGAGGTACTGAAGAGCAGCGGTGCTGGGTCCAACAGTTGGACTGTCCTGAAACTTCTGAAGAAACAGATCTGATGCAGTATTTCAGGACCCAGCCCTGAGCTGTGCAGGCATACCTGAAATAAGGCTGTATCTGATTTTATTTTGTATGGGAATCAGTCAAGAGAAATTTGCTGAGGGTAGATGTATGGCACTCATGTGAACCTGATCGCTGTAGAGTTTACCATGACACTGGGTTGAAAAAGAAGCAAAGAAATAGGGTTTAGGGTGAAATCCTCCTCACAGGGCTCTTAAGGGAAATTTTATGGACTACAGAAGTATTTATATGACATAAGAGAGTAAATTTGGCCTGCTTATTCCCATCCCTGGTACTACAGTTGAGGTGGAGTACTTGTAATTTGTGTATTTTAATGAAGGTAGACTAGCATAGTTGTTGCCTGGTTTCATGGTCATAATGCAGTGATTTTTAATATATACACCATATTTATGCAATGCATAGAAGAGAGAAATTCCTGAGCGTATGGTACAGCCAGAATCAGCTGTGGAACAATGAGAGTCTGGTTCCTGTTTTTGCACATTCTTGTAATGATCCAGCAGACCCCTCCCCCCCCAAAAAAAAAACTCATTGCAAAGAAACACAGATAAAAACAAAAAGGAGTTGAAATCACGGATACCTAGCAATTATATCCAGATAATGATGATTCAAGTAACAAGCATATAACTACATTTCCTGGCACCAGCATTTCCACTATGGCAAAACAACACTTTAACAGCGTTCCTAATCAGCATGTGCAACAAAACAGAACCTCAGCTCGGTGCTACTTAAGTGGATGCTGCTTTTTTTTTTCTCACAGTGTTTCATAAATATCTTTAGGAAGTGAATCTGATGATAATAATTATACTACTGCTGTATGCAGCTAAAGACTTCTCCCAGAATAACAAATAACCTGTTAGAAAATCTCTAAGAGCTCCCCATGCCTGCCTACACTAATAATACAGTAGTGCTTTGTGTGTACATAGGCTTTTGAAAGGCACTTTCATGTTAATTATCTAATTAAGCCTTACAATTCTCTTTGAAAGTAAGTAAGTATGATTATACCTATTTTATGGAGGTGGAAACTGAAAAATAAAGGCTTGATGTCATTTCAGCTAATGTTTTTTGACCTTCCCTGACTTTCTTTGACATTGATTAGATTGACTGGAGGGTTTAGGTGGGAGCACAGGCACCCAAAATTCCCCCTTTAGGTAGCAGAGGGAGCAGAGGAGGTGATTTAACCCACATGAGCTCTGTGAAGGGCTGCCCTGGCATCACTCACAGGAGCACTGGGATGTTAGATCTGATCTCACTGTCACCGCTGCCTAAAATTTGCGGGGGAGAAAAAACCCAAAGTCAAATCAGCAAAGCTCCTACACTTGTTTCTAGCAGTGGTCCAGTGTCCAAGTTGTCTTTAGTGTCCTTTTCAGCTGGAAAAGGTCCCGGCACTTGCAGGGTCCACTCTCACTGCAGGTGATCTGCCTGGTTAGGAATGAAGTTATCACACCCCAGGGTCTGTCAGAGGCCTGTGACAGGATTCCTCATCCACTGCAGCATTGTGGGGTTGCATCTCGAGTCCTTCAGTGTAGTGAGAATGAGGAGATGGGAAGAGAATTCTCTCACTCCTTGCTCTCTGGAGTGCCAGCATCTCTGTGCCTGTCAGCTGGGATCTGGCTGTGAGCAGCAGAGGATCCCTGTGGGTGCCACAGGTCGTGCTCATTCTGCAGTTCATTCTGCAGGCCCTGGGCTGACTTCAGCACATGTGGAGAAGCTGTTTTTCAGCCAGGAATCTCAGGCAGTGCTGTGGTGGGTATTTGGTGGCACAGAGTTTGGCAGGGAGAAGCATCTCCAGCCCTCCTCTCCTGCCTGGCAAGCAGCACCCGCCCTACCCAGCTTGCTGCACTGATTGCAGTGTTTTGAAACAACTTGTGTAGGCATCTGTGCAAGTGTTATGTGTATAGCTGCTGATGTCGTTTCCAAATGAGTATAAAAACCCCTAAGAACAGAAATGCTTGTCGTAAGAGAAGAAACAGGTTTGGTAGATGATAGTTTATAGTGGTGTCTCCTTAGTGGAGTGGTCTGCAACCTTTCCTGGGCCATGGGCGTGTGACACTAAAGGAGCAAACACCATATTTAGGATCAGGCTTTGCCTTTCTTTGCTGTTTTGGTGGAAACGTCTTGGTTTTCCCTGGCTGCTGGTAGCACTGAAGGATCTTACAGGCAAAGTACAGGTTGTGGGCTACTGCCTTAACAGCTGTATTTCCTCTGACTTTCCTGTGCAAATTCAATAAATAATTCGTGAAGTGATTGAGGCTGATAGAACTTTCTTCTGTGCTTGCAGTGGTTCAGACATCACTTTTATCTTTCCTAAGTCCTCATGCATAGTTGGTGACTTCACTACTTCACAGGAAGCCAAACCTCTGGAAATTTAAGGCCTGAATGCTTAAGCAAAAACTATTATCGACTTAATCAGGCTGTGATTGACCCAGGGAAGTGCAGTGAGATCCAGAGTCACGTTCATGTGTGACCACGGAGAACCACTGGAACTGGGAGCTGGGCTCTGAGCAGTGGTGACCCCATCCACTGTGACGTCCCCACTGGGGTGTTTGTCCCTCTGGCAGGTGGGTTTGAGGCAGTAGTGATTTTCAGCTGCTAAATCTACCTGTGGAGATGGATCAGTGCCCTTCACTACCCCTCACTGTTGCAGCAGTGCTGCCAGGAGAACTGTGCCGTGGTTGGATGGGAGGAAAGTTGTCCATTAAAACTCTGCATTCTATAAGGAAATGGGGCATTTAACAGCACTGCTTGAACCTGCCGAGTGTATTTATTTACTTCTATCCACATTGAACTGAAAAAGAGAATGTTGTAATGAAGTTATGTTTCAGAAAAGCAGGTAAGTCTTAGAGGAGGGGCCTCTCGCAGGGGTTGTTAGTATTTGCTGTTCCCCTGAAAACGCCAAAGGAGGCATGTGCCAAGCTGAAAAGAGAGCAGAGCTTTTCAGTTTCCTTTCAAGTGCTGGCTGGAGGGGAAATCACAAGGACTTTCCTCTTATGTTGACTGCTGTAATGATGTGCTGTACTATTGAATTTCCAGGTCTAACTGATGTGGATCAATTATTTGAGTTTGATGGGCCACCTGCTTGGGAAACTTCTGTAGTATTTATAAAAGACCTGGCAGTGCTCTCCTGGCAGGTGATACTTTTATATTCGCTCCTGTGGAAGTGCTGTCCAGGTTGAATTATAAAATGAATCAATGCCATGCTGGCAATGGGATGTTATTTGGGTTTTCAAGTTCCACAGTAGGAATTCCTCAGTAGTGTAGTGCAGGATAGATAATTAGCTTAAAGTATGTGCCAAAACTTGAGACCAATTATATGTTGCACATAAAGGCTCCTTTGTGTGAGAAGCACTCGAGTCCGTGTCAGTGCAGGGTAAGTGCATTGCAGGGTGTCACCCAGGGATGGTGGGTGGTGCTGTCAGCTGGGAGAGCTGTGTTTTTGCAATAACCCAGCCACTTCCCATGGGAAATATCATCCCTGCTGCTCGGCAGCAAACCACTCCTGCTCCTGCAGAGCCCTGGCTGCACCTGCTGCTCCTTTCCAGGTGTCTCCCTACCAGTCCTTGGCTGCAGAAGGGGAAGGTGCAGAACACTCCTTTCTTTAAAAAATGAGATGATTTTGGGTCTGTTTAGTTGTGCTTCCTGTGTGGGCAATGTGATGAGCAGGAGTAAAAAGCGTGGAATTGTTCTTACACGGGTTTTTTATTCTGTGTTTAATAGCTGGGGCAGAATTTCTTACAGCTGCCCAACATATGAGGCATCTGCAGTTTCTCCCAGCACTGAAATTCTTCAGCACTTTTCTTGCTAGGACAAAGATTTGATGACCGTTCTTTCCCCACAGAGTATTTCTGACAACGGCATATGAATATTTTAAATATTTTATTTAGAAACATCTGGTTGCTTTAACCAAAAGAGAGATTTCTTTGGGATTAGGTTCATGAATTTAAATAAAAGCCATTAGTTGTTGTGGTTTGGTTTTAGTTTTCTTGTTGGCTAAGAAAATAGTCTTAAAGCATACAGGCATTTTTCTGAGTGTGACTACTTTGTTCTTCCTGTCCTTTGAATGTTCTATTATGTCAAATATTGTATTTTGATTCCCATGAGCAACCTTAAGACTGGAGGACTCCCTTTGCAGGGTATCTTCCTGCACAAGGTGCAGTTACAGGTGTGGAAAAATCCTTGAATTTTTAAGTTCTCTCATTAAATGGGATCTTTGCACTTCTGAAGTTCCAGCCTGTGGAGATCAGACTCCTTTAAAACACAGAAGTGGAAATATTTACGGGTTTAGATGGGGTTTTTTAGTTTGTTCAGCTTCAAAGAAATTGGAGAAGGATATATAACATATATATTGCTGGTTATTTGCTATTTTCCTGGAGGAATAAAAGAATGTGACCAGATCCCATTTTGGCTGTTAAATCAGTGCAGCCCTGAAACCACGTTAGTATTCCTGACATCTCATCAAAGCACTCATTTGACAGCTCCTGACATTTGGATCAGTGACTAAACTTGTTTCCTTGTTGATAGCAAGTCATCTGCAGTTAGAGCAAAACACGGCTCCTAGACCTGACAGATCTTCCTTTGCCTTGAAAATAAATCCTAACATTGCAAGGTCATTTGAGAGCTCTCACTGGAAAAAAAGATTCTGCTCTTAACCCTTATCTGGGTCAGTGCTTCTTTACATTTCCATGGTCTTTACTGGAGGATCAGAAAGTGCTTTATAAATATTAGATAGTATTAGATAGTCTTTCTGCTGAGTTTGATAAAGCAGTATTTCCTTCATTCTGGACTTTAGGCTCGGAGTAGTTAAGTGACTTGCCCAAAGGAGTCTGTGGTAGAGCTCTGGATAAAATTCATGCTGATACCAAATTGGCCTTTCTGTAATGTGGTGGTTTATTCAAAGTGTACCTGAACTGGCTCTACTGATTCAAGTGAAAATAGGATATAATATGCTTTATAAACAAGTTCAGGAACTGACAGGAGGGAGAGAGAATTATTATTTAAACTAGAGGACAGTACATTCTTTTCTTTCAGAATAAAGCAGAAAGGGTAAGAACATTTGGCTGCTCCCCTTGCCTCCCTAGCACTGGGACTGAGTGTAGGCGTGAGCAGGGTCCTGCTTAGTTATGGACATGAAGTGATGCTATAATCCCTTTTTGCAATACCAGGTAGAGTAGCCCTAATCCAGGCACACATCTCGGGCATTTCTGGAGAACCTGAGGAGTGACATTGCATTGTTACACTACTAAACTCTTTGGGTTGTTTTTTTTTCGGTACAGAGGCAGAAAAAGATCCTGTAAAAGCTGACTTTATTAATCATGTGATTCTGATCTCACATACAAGAGTCTACATAACAGTTATATTCCATGTACCCTGTTCTTCTGGCTTCACCTTAATCAGCCTCCTTATTGGGGCTTGATTGGCAGTTTAGTGATGTGGGATGGAATTCAGCTCAGCACGGGATCGTCGACCTGGAGTGAATGGCTCCTCTCAGTGTGGATGTATTTTATCTGTAATTTATCACTTTTGCATCAGCGATTCTCTACATGACCTCCCTGCTTTTGATTTCCTATTTGCAATATCAGCTTTTTCAGACAAAATCAATGATGAGCAGTATAATTAATTTTTAGGTGTTTTAATTAAGTTTTCAGCTGCTCCAATGCTTTTCATTATCTTAGCATGATCTGTTGCTGCTACTGAACATTACAATGAAAAAAACCTGTTGATTAAATAAAATATTATTTAAAAAGTCCCCTGCAAGTTGTCAAAGTAATTAAAGTTCAGCAACGCAAAGTGAATATAATGCCTCCTGCACAAAGAAATGTCAGGTAGAGCAAGGGATTTAAAAGGTCTCAGGAACCTACAACAACTTGGGGCAGGTTCTGCCAACTCTACAATGGTTTGTGTGGCACCTCATCATCCTTCTGATATCTGATGCCATTTATGTTATCCCAGTCATGAGGCTGAAGGACCCATTGATGCCTCCAGGAGCTGAATTTGCGATTTTCAAGTTGAACAGAGATCACCAGTATTAATGTGGGATGATACAGAAAGGTTCGAGTTCTTGACAACTTTTAAAACTCTGCTTTGCAGAAAAAATACAATATTTAACCTGCTTCTAGATAGGAAAGAAATTGATGGTGCCTTGTCTCTCAGGGGTTTATTTTTAGAGGAATTCATCTTACTCTATTTCACTGATAAATTAATCTGTTCATTGGGTTCTTGGGTAGAAGACAGACATTGCTTGGCTGTTGCCTGCTTAATTATACCCTGTAATTTTGATTGACAGTGGAATATGCATTGAAAAGCAGCTGGAAGTGTCTGTCAACTAGTTTAGAAACTGGCGAGGAATCTCTGCCTCCTGCAGTAGCTGCTTGCTGTGCTAACCTAGGCCAAGTGAGAGGTTGGTGGATGGCTGGGGGGCAAAAGCAGGCAACCATCACTCTGCTCTGAACAGTCAAAAATTAGATGTTTAAAGTTTGCCACAGCTACTTTCAGCGAACACTGGGCTCCCACTCAAAATCTGAGGGGTTAAGCATGAAGAGCTTGTGTTCCTGTGTAAGGCATTAATTGGGATTTCTCTCTGCTGGAGTGCCTGTGAGGATGCTTTTGCTGTGTTAACTTGAGATTCTTATAGTGCGTTTGGCTTTTATGTGTGGCTTTTATAACTGGTGCTCAGTATTTCAGTAAATTGCGTGAGACTCCAAATCGTGAAGGTAAAGGTACTTTCAGTGACTTTGGTGGGGGGTGCAATGTGGGAACGGGGAGAAATAGGATGAACACATTTAGTTGAAAGCTGTGAGCTGTAAGAGGAAAAATACTGAACATTAATGATGCTGTGTGAGGTTTGAAGCCACTAAAAGGGCTGGGAGACAGTTTGTGCAGGGACAAGCTGGTGCTTTCAAGGCCATTTGCGGCTGTGTGGTATTTGCCTTGTCTGCATCCCCCATTTCTCTGTCCACAATGTTCTGCTGCTGCTGCATCACTGTTCTGCCTCCTCTTGATCACACCAGTGCTGTGGGGGAGAAAGAGAATGAAGAGACTGTCAAAACTGTAATATTTTTGCCAGCAGCCTCCATTCCCTTATTCTGGGAGTTTCATCCCAGGACAGTCTTCCCAGTGGTGAAAGCAGGGCATTTTTGCATTTTTTCCATGTTTTCCAAGGAGCTGTGAGCCAGTGGGTGGTGAGAGAACACCAGATGGAAATTAAAAGCTGGGGAGAGCCCTAGAGAATGTCACCAGCTGAGCAGATTTGCCCAGGCCAAGGTACTACAAGCAGTTATCCCTTCTTTGGTCAGCATTATTCTGAGGTTTGTTGCCAAAAGGGAACTGGAGAAGGAGTCTGTGTCCATTTGTTGGGGTGCTGTCGTCAGGTCTGGCGCAGCAGGGAAAGGAGAATGTGGGCTGAGGGGACAGCCCTGGGGCCAGTTCCATGAGGTGCTCTCTGCACCCAGATCACAGCTCTGACTCTGACTGCAGCTCTCCTTTTCACAACTTTTAAATGGGCATAAAGTGCCATACAAAAAAAGCAGGATTCTCCATTCGAAAAAAGGAGTGTGGCTTACCAAGTGATGTAAAAAAACTGTTCTTTCAGAAATGTCTGTGCAACATGACTTGACTGATTTACCTTATAATGGCTCAAAGCCAAGAGCATAATGAAATTGTGAGCAGAAGAAATTACTCTAGTGCTTTTTCCCTTTTGCTATCTGCTGATTTATTGGAAATGCCTTTCATTCAAATAACTGTCCCATTAACCCACGGGCTGCCAGAAACCTGGGAAAGAAAAGAAAGGCAAAACAGAGGCAGAGACTGCTCTGTAAGAGAGGAGAGCCAACAAGTTTAAGCGTTGTTGCACTGTGTGTTTGCAATTTTGGAGGCAGAGGAAAAAAAAGTTTATGGTTTCAAGCATGACTGTTACTCTGGGAAGCTGGAAGCTTAAAAGCCCCATGGATAGCTAATAAAAATTTTGTGATGGCATGTCTCAGCTCTTCTGACATGGATTATTTAAATCCTAGACTTGTATTGCAGTAATAATGAGCTATTCCCCCCCCAGTATTGATTGTCTGCCCAGTTTGGGACTGCCTGTGCATCCTCTCTCTGCGGTTCAGGAACCTGGGTCTGGATCTTGGTGGCTGAATTTCCTGAGTGTCAGGCAGGCTCTCAGAGCTGTAGGGATGGGGCTGAGAACCAGCACCACACTGGTGTGGCCTTGGGGTGCCTCGTGGCTGTGATCTCGCAGAAAGCAAAGAGCAGGAGGAGGAGAGGAACTCAGAGCTGGCAGGGAGGCTTTGCTGTGACACTCCAGCTTCCAGCTCCTGATACAAAAGCCTGGCTGCCTCCAGTCCTTCCTGGGAGAGACAGAAAATAAATTGCTGCTGTTGAACATTTTATTTGCACTCACAGAATATTCATCCAAGGAGCAAAGAAAGCACCAGAGGAGTGTGATGAGAGCTTGTTTTTTCTTAGCAAGCCGGTAGGAAATAATGCCAGAATCAGACACGGCGGAAGATTTTTGACAACATGGAAATTCCTCTTTGTGCATGGCCAGCTAACTCCAGCTCGGTGCAATTCCTCTCACCTCGAATCAACAGCAGCTCCTAGGACTGCTGCAATTTCTTAATCAGTGGCTAATCAGTATGGCTTCATCACTGGACCTTTCTACTGTAGACACAGACCAAGTGTTGCAGCTAAACAGCTTTTGTTTCTGCCCTTCTGGAAGAACGGAGACAAATACTGGCAGAATTTCTGGGTAGTGCCTCTATTAGTTGGTGTCTGTAAATACTTCTGAAAAATGTGGTGTTTTTTTGAGGGGGAGAAAAAAGCTAAAGTTGATGCAAAGAGATGTTGTTGATCTGAATACATTTAAACAGAAAATTAGATTCTTTCCACTTGTCAGCATTTCTGGAATATTTTCCTGAAGAGATATGAGGGACTGAAAGGTGAACAAATTTTGTTAGTTTGGGGTAAGTTTAGGTAGAAGTTTGGGGTAGGTTGTAGACCAGTTTAGGAAGAAATGAGGTTTTTGTCTGAAAGAACAAACACATATATAGATGATGTTCCTTTTGAAATGGAAGTGTTCTCAAGTCTCTCAAAATGGTTCATGTCCACATTGTGCTCTGCCGCTTTCAGATATTGCTTTATCTGTCTCCCACTTTCTGCATCAGCAGATGGATGCTGTGTCCATGGCATGGCAGTGGCAGATTTTGCAACTGCATCTGTTTTTCAGTTTTGAGACTGAACAGGCATCTGCTGTTTTTTTCTGGTGGATGGTCAGAAGTAACATTGATGGGTACTGGTAAAACCCGAGCTTTGGGCTCGAAAAGTGGCGGTGGAAAACTTTCTTCTAGAAAAGCACCTGTGTTGTTAGAAGTTTGGCACAGCTCCTTGGGCTGTGTTTTGGAGCTGGCTATAAATCAGGGGCCGTTTGGTACAAGAAGAGAAGGAGAAACCCCTTTACAGTTATCAGGGAATCCTTGAAACTGGTCTCCACATATAGGTAAAGACTGGGATTAAATTGTCAGTGTAACCACCTGTAAAGCTCTTTGAGATTGGACTCGCTGATAAAGACAGAGCAGGCTGAAGAGGCCCTGAGACAATGTGGAATTTGACAGAAAATAAGGCATTTTTTTATTGCATAACAGAACATCAGCTTGCAAGAGAAGAATAACAATAGTTCAAAGTTGTGTAGATAAATATTGTGCCTCAAAGTTGTGTTGGAAGGGGAATTTCAAAGATTTTTCTGCAGCCTTGCCAATTAAAATAAATTATAAATATTTGCATTCATGGATGCCCTGGAGTCCTTTCTCTAAGAAAGAGAAAAAAAAGGTGGAACAAGGTTTGGAATTGAGTACTTGCTAAGAAAATAAAGACCTGGGGCTGTGCACAAGTACTTACTTAATCCTTGTTGTATTTGTTGTTTCTTTGACACTTCTTTCTGCTACTTCCACTGATGTCTGGTAGATGGCATTAGCGTATAACAAATTTCTGAAGTTCTTTTCTTGTTGGAGGGGGTTTATTTTTCATCCGTTTTACAGATAATGCTGTCTTTTTCTGGCTAAGCAGTTTTAAAGCATTTTTTCCCCTCAGTGTTTCAGTTATGATTTGACTAAATGCTTATATTATTCAACATGCCTTTTTTCCTCCTCCTTGTGCCATATAATTATTATTTCTTCTAGAGGGCATCAATCACTGAGAAAGAAAAACTTGATATCTTCGACTGACTCTGAATTTAGAAGCTCTGTTATATTGTGCACTGTTTATATGCAGTACCATATTTATTTCATATTCTCCTGGCTTAGAAAGGGGGATGGTGCTCTGAAGGAAGAAGAAAAATTTCTCACACAGAGAGAAAAAAATGCAGATACTCGGAGCAGTAAATAGAGGAGCTTATATATAGGGTTGAAGACATATTTGACTGCTCTGCTGAGAAAGAAGCTCCATAAATATATTTTGTCTCTTTTAGTCCACATAAGCATTTTTAACTAATTTTGTGTGCTCCAAGAAAATTAATAGGACTTCCATGACACAGGAGCCATTTCACATAGGAAAACTGTAAATCCCAGGGATTTTCTTTATCTGGACCACAAGAAGGAAGTTTCACCCACAATTAAACTTTGGCCATAGGGTTTATGGCTCTGCCAGTACCTTTATCTTCATCAGTGCTCCCTGGGTAAGACATCTTTTTTGCTGAGATGTACATATTCATCCTTGCTTTTAGATTCAAGAAGCAGGTAACATTTTGAACAAATGTTTTGGCTAAATGCTGGTTGGGAGACATTTGGAGCAGTGGGACACTGCTTCCCCCACCCCTCCCATTCTCCCCACCATAGAAACAAGACTTATTCCCTTCATAAATAACCAGGCTTCCAACAAAAATCACCAGTTCCATAATTAGTTTCTTTCTGGAACAAGCAAAAGCCCATATTTCTCCAAGCTTTGCATGTCGATAGCAGAAGGGAGAAGTGAAGTGCTGGGGGAATGGTTTTGTGGGCAAAGTAATGATTTTAAGTAATCCTCAAGAGGTATCTGTTTATGAAGATGATCCTTTCCAGATCAGATGTGCTTGATAGCAAAGGACTAAAAAAATGATAGAGATATCTTTGAGGTTAGTTTTGTATAAAGACTGTATAAATTCAAAACATGCTAAGCACCAGGTTTTATTGAATCTATCTAATTATGAGCAACTAATCAGCATAATTTTCCTGCATTTTCAACCACATTTCCTTGCGATTGAAGTATTTAAGGCAATTACGAAGAAATGCCGACACCTAATTGTGACAAATTTTACCTTTAAGGAGTTCTTGTGTTTGTCTTTATGTAGAAATGCAAATAATTTAGGACAGGCAGGGCTAAGCTCTCTCTGGGTCCTGCTGTAAGAGGCATTATTGTGGTGCAGACTGCAGTGAGTGAAGAGCTGAACACGTGTCCTGATAGCCAGCTTTCTTTTCTTTTCTTTTTAATAGCTTCTAAAGCATGTTGGTTTAGAGATGTTTCAGTGCCTGCAAGCATTCCTTGCTTCGAAACATAAGGCCAGCTTCAACATCCAGTGGGTGAGGAAAGTGTGTGGTTGCATTTCTGTCCTTTTCCTTGCAACAAGCTGTAACTTCCAGCATTAAGGTGTCATTTCTCTTAGGTGAACAGCAGCAGGGCTTCCTCTCAAAGAAAGATGGGCTGATTTCACACGGGGATCACCATCTGTCTGAAACGTGCTGACCTGCTGTAGCACAGCAACATTCCTCTGGTTTCCCAGGCTTTAGCAGGTGGAGGTGTCCTAGCTGGGGTTTCTCTGAACCTCCCTGATGTGTTATTAACCCTCTCTGCCATCCCATCTTTATGGTGGTCTTCTACTATTATTTGCAGGCAGGTTGTCTTACAACTGTTATTGCACCTTTCCTTGGCCTCTGTCATCTCTCACAGTTACTGAAATAGTGCTGATTGTGGACTGCTCTCCAGTACAGAAATAGCACGTTGTTGTAATGTTGAGCATTAAAATTCATAGACTGTAGCCCGTCTGTTTCTTGCACTTTCTGGACAGGCCTGTTAACCTTTGAGAGCTTTGCCGTTCAGATCTTGCTGTACAATAATAAAAACAGGGAAGTGAAAAGGAGCCCTGCTGGGAGAAAGTTTATGCGTTGGGATGATGAACCCATAAAGCTCTGTGACTGTTCCAGACCGTGCTCCCAACACGTGTTCCCCCACCTGCTCCCATTCAAGCCTAGTAACTACCTGGGTGATTTAGGTTAAAAGAAAGGCTCTGGCTGTGCAGTTGTGCTGCAGGGAGATCGGTTTAACCTCCGTGTGGTAGTCAGGATGGAGACTTGTGTGCCCCCGTGCTAAGCTGCTCCCAGATTTGTGCGATGATGATGATAAATAGCTGCAGGGGTGAGAGGAGGAGGCTCTGCTCAGCAGCACCGATGTGAACACAGCCCAGGGCTGCTCTGGCCAGGTGCTCTGGAGCTGAGAAACAGTTGCTACAGCATTCACATCTAACTCCACTGCTACAGTGCATTTCTTGTGACTTAAATATCACACTTCTTAAATACCTGTATATGTTTTCACAGACAGTTCAGAGTAAATGCTCTGCGTTGATTTCTCTTGTGCTGGCCTCCTGTAAGGTGGGGGGTTACAAAAACACCCAGCTACTGATTAGAACCATAGAATCACAGAATATCCTGAGTTGTATGGGACCCACAAGGATCATCGAGGTTCAACTCCTGGCCCTGCACAGGGCAATCCCAGAAAATCCCACCCCATGCTGGAGGGAGTTGTCCAAACACTCCTGGAGCTGTGTCAGCCCTGGGGCTGTGACCATTCTCTGGGGAGCCTGGGCAGTGCCCCAGCAGCCTCTGGGGGAAGAACCTTTCCCTGAAATCCAGCCTCAACCTCCCCTGACACAGCTCCAGCCGTTCCCTCAGGGCCTGTCACTGTCACACAGAGCAGAGCTCGGAGCTGCCCCTCCGCTGCCCCTCGGGAGGAGCTGCAGACCCTGCCGAGGTCTCCCCTCAGTCTCCTCTTCTCCAAGCTGACCAAACCTAGTGACCTCAGCTGCTTCTCATATGGCTTCCCCTCTAGACGCTTGTCTTTGCATTTGGAAACAGGTTTTGTAGGAAAGGGATTTTTCACTCTGCATGTTTCATGCTATTGTGGAGGGAGAGTTTATTCCAGCTTGAGTATGTCCCTAAGCCACAGAAATGGAGAAGGCAGGACAGATCTGGAAAATGAGAATAAGACACAAGGGCACTTCAAAAAAAAGCAGACGCAAATAAACTTTTTTTAGTTATCAGTTGGTGACTTCATAGAGTTAAACTATAATTGTAAATATATCTCTGAGAGAGGCATAACATGAAAACTCTTCTACTCCTTGAGAAGTATCCACATAAACTTTTGTCATAACCTGGGGAGAAATGTGGGCAGGTAAAATTCCTCACATTTTTGGAACATCTCTCTTACCTCCCTGACGGCTGCTTTGCCCAAGAAGAAAGTGTGGATGAAAGACAGAAAGCACCTCTCTCTCCTTTCCTCTCCTTGCCCTCTCCCCCTTTGTGATTCTCATTGGATAGTGTCTGGAAATCCAGGAAGGTATTTTTAGCCTGAGCAAATGGAGAATTTAGGGCAGAAATGATGTTGACATTAATCACAGCAGTGATGAAATTCCACTTCAAAATATACGAATGTGGCAAGGTTTTCCCTGTGTCCTACTAATGAAAAGAAGATCCTGCTGCTGCCAAACCACAGGATGTTTTGCTCACGCAGAGGAGTCACGAAATGAGCCTCTTATTTTTCTGCCGTGTAGAAATGAGTATTGCAAGAGGAACTTCATTCCATTCCCCTACTTCTGTGGTGAAGATTTCTGCAGTGCAGTGCTGATGGAGGCTGCTGGGGTCAGTGTGCTCACAAGTAATCCAAGACCATAACTATAAGGTTGAAGGATCAAGGGACAGTGCCAGTACCAAATTGTATGCTGGCTCTGTGGAGGAAGGGACAGGACATTTGATTCTCTCTTCTATACTCTAATGGGACCAAACATTGTTACAGCCATCCTTAGCATGACACTTGGGGTCACAGAGAGATTTGGGAGCAGCAGCAGCCCTCTCTGACACTGCAGTGAGGGTTAAACCTTACCAGCTGCTGAATCAGATAAATATTTGGAAGAGGAGAGCAGACCAAGTGCAAATGGTCTCAGTGACTTTCTTGGATGTTGCAGGCTTTATGGATGTTGTTGAATGCACAGGAAATCCCCCTAGCCCAGGCTCCAAAACCTGGTTAGGTATAGGAAAGAACAAGCAATCCTCTTAGAAATTGAGAGGTAATAGCTACAGAAATAAAGGGATTTCCCAATTAAATGGCTTTTTACCCTTTGTGACATCCTGCCAATAACTGAAGCAGAGATGCTGAGATGGAGAGGCCCTTGAGTGTATCTCTGTAGATAAATCCAGGTCTGGAAATTTTGTACAATGGCCTTTTCATGGTTCTTGGAGTACATATCCCCACCAGTATGCCTCTCCCATACTGAGTTCTCTGGCAAAGGTCAGGTGTGGTTACTGACGTACAAACATGCATTTATTTTTCAAGCCATTGCATCTTTGTTCCTTGCCTGTGACACAATCTCAGTGTAGCTTAATTTTCCTATCAATTTGCTTTTTAAACCTTCCCCAGTGTTCTCTGCTGAAACTCAAAACATGTGAGTATGTGTGCGTTTGTTGATACATCAGCATAATCATTCTTTAATACACTACAGCTCCGAGTAGCTGCATTCTGTCAGGAGCTGCTTCGTGAACAAGCACGTGCCTTAGCACCTCTTGCAGAATATAAGCAGAGAGAAAGAATTTGCAACATTTAGCCAAAGATTTCTCACCATTTTGGTTACCAGATCCGTTGTCTCCTTGCCGCTTATTCCACAGTGGATGCTGTACATCAGGTTTTAGAATCACAGAATGGTTTGGGTTGGGAGGGACCTTTAAAGGTCACCTGCAGCAATCAGGGACATCTTCAACTAGATCAGGTTGGTCAAAACGCTGTCCAACATGACCTTGAATGTTTGCAGGGACCTCTCTGGGCAACATGTTCTGGTGCCTCACCACCCTCATTGTAAAAAACGTCTTCAGCTCTGTCTAATGTGATCTGGATAGTTTTAGCCTGATGGTGAGAGGCTAATGCTGCCACGGGAGGAGGAGGGCAAGGGTTCTCCTTTGGATCAGGTATTATGGATGAAGGTCACTGCTGCTCATCTCAGGAGTCTCACAGGATCATGCAGAAGTGTTTCTGTCCAGAATGACACCCCCGAGCTCGTTAAAACAGATGGCTGTGTCCAGGGCTGCTGATGGACTGACAGGCCGCCTCGTTAGTGTTCTGCAAGAGTCCTGCTAATTGCTTTGAGAAAATACAGATCTGCTGCCTACGGAAATTGTTCTGCGGAGCCAAATTTGGGTGCATCGGGTGGTGTTAAACTTCGTGATATAATAGGATACCTAAGTGTAAGAACAAGCAGAGCTTCTTTCTTGACAGAATAAAAATAGTCAGGAGTAGAAAAGGAAAGGCTGTGATG
This sequence comes from Falcunculus frontatus, assembly GCA_013398115.1. Lineage (NCBI taxonomy): Eukaryota > Metazoa > Chordata > Aves > Passeriformes > Falcunculus > Falcunculus frontatus. The sequence goes on along the minus strand of VZRV01005702.1, from coordinate 1,470,524 downwards.
AGCACAGGCTGCTGAACAGCTCTGCCTGACCAGAAACTGCTCTGCATCAAATCTAAGTGTGGCATGTCCGTACACAAAAACTCTCCACCACAACAGACCTAGCACAGAAACGGAAATGTTTCTGAACAGAACCTGAAATGTTCCCCCAGAAGATGATTATTGCAGGCTGAGGTGACGATGTGTCGTGGTCAGGGCACATATCTAGCCAAAGCTCAGAGAGCAGCTCTGTGCCTTGAACCTGATTTCTGAAAAAAACAGGGCTGAGGCTGCTCAGATAAGAGTAATGAATTTGGATACTGTTAAGACTTTAATAGAAGAACAATTATTGGCCTTGCCAAGTGAATATTTGCTCTTATATCTGTATGGAATTAATCTTTGCAGTGGTTTTTTTTTTTCCCTTGCATTTCTTATGCCAGAGGAGTAGAAGGCAGGGACATGGCAGATCTTTTTGCCTGGTGACACCCATCCTGCTCCCTTGTTGTGCTGCAAATGGAGAGACCCTATTGTTTGTAAATGAAGACCTTTCTGATTATTGATAAATAACCTCTGGATGGGAAGTATGACACATGCTGGCTGGAAGAACAGGGTTCTGTAATAGTAATATTGCCTTGAAAATTACAGCCCACGTAGTTTAAGAATTATTCAGGATAATTACATTAATGTTGCCAGCAAAAGGAAAAGGAACACTTTCCATTCTACCTACTAACAAGCTCTGCTGGCCTTAAATTATTCCTGAGAAGAGCCTGAAAATGGCTGAAATCATCAAAATAATTCCAGAGCAGCAGTTGGGGTAGAGGGGTAGGCTGGGAGAGGTCCTGGCTGTGGCTTTTTGGCTGACAGGTAAACACTGCTGCAGCTTTTGTGGGGAAAGGAGCACAGCACAGAGCTTTCAGCTTGGGAACACTGCAGTCTGCAAATGGGCTCAGGGAGTCTGCAGGTTTGGACCCTAAGGAGAAAAGAGCCTTAGGAGAAGGCTGCTCTCAGTGTAGGTGTTTGCACATCAATGTGTGCACAGGTGAGTGTGAGCCTGCTGTTGCTCTGGCACACTGGGTACTTCCATCCTCCACCCTCCCTTGCCTACAGCTCTCCTGAGCCTGTGCAGTGCAAGGTGCCTTTGGTGATGACTTTTTGCCACTTTGATCCTTGTCTCATAGCAGCAGCAGAGATGTGAATGTTTCTGAACTCCAGACCCTGAGCAGCAGCTCTCTGAGCCTGGCCTCTAATAAAAGCTCAGTCCTTCACTTGAACTCAAGTTGTGTTTTTTGCCTTGTGCAAGCAACACTGGCTCCTGCCCTGACCTGCTGTTGCCCAGCTCACCTTAACATTACTGTGAAATCAGGACCTTTTTGTTGTGTTTCCTTTGATTTGTTTATGCTATTGTACTGTTTGCAAAATCTGGGATGAGTAGAAGTGGAAAATTTAGTACTCAGATCTAAATAACTCAGCGTTGTGTGAATCAAGGTCTCCAGGGTCACCTCTGCTGTTCCTGGAGTTTCTCATCTGCATGAAATTTAGAGCATCCTTGAAACGCCTGTCTACGAGAGCAGCTCTGCCCCTCTTTCTCTTTAGTCTCCAAGAATTAGCCGATCTTGCATCTCATGACCGGTCCTATATTTATACTTCTTTCTAGAATGTAGCCACATTTATCTCCTGCGGAGGAACTGGAGCAGTGGGTGAGGATGTGGGGATGTCGGCACTGCAGGTCTGGCTGCTTCCAGCACACGGTCGTGCACACACGCACATGCACACACACTTCATTCTCTCCCATTTCCTTTTCACTTGTCCGACAAGTCCATCTCAGCCCTGTGTGATTACTTGATGACCTGTGTGCCTTCAGCACTCCCAGCACTTAAACAGGATTTTGCTCCCTGCCATCCAGTCAGACCTTCACTCCCTGCACACACACACAGAGGGAAGGGTTTTCCCCCTTCACAGAAGCATTCTGCCCCTACAGCTGCTGCCACTGCCTACAAAAGTTTGGGGAACCCCGTCCTTGTCTCATTACCCTGCCCTTCATCCTCTCGGGGTGCTCAGGGCTGGGGGAATCCATCAGGAATGCCAATAGCTGCCTTCCCTCAGCTTGCTGTTCCTGACCCAAAATAGTTAACTTTCTAATCCATCAGCTCCCTTAATTCTGCATTTAAGGAAATGGAGCTGAAATGAGTCTTGGCTTCTCCCTTTGCACACGGGTACTCGAGAGATCTCTTAAAAGACTCTAAGGCTGAGGGCGATTTAAAATAATAATAATTTGGCAGATGATTTCTTCCAGTTGAGACATTAAAAATATTTAAACGTTTATATTTATTCTATTGTGATACTTCAAGAGATTTAATGGATTTTAAAAGAAGTCATTTGGAGGGAAAGCTCAAACCAAGGGATTGCTTAATTACTTCAGATAATAAAATTTTCATCTTGACTTCTTCCTCCACTCCAGGTGCACCCACACCTGCATTTACATGCTGATTTTTCTGCATATTCGGTTTGCCCTGAATTTTTTAGGAAGGTTTGGGGACTGCTTGAGTGAGTTCCTGGAAATCCACACAGCATGAAAATCCCAAGTTTCATTTTGTATGAAAATAGATATTATTTGTTAAATGAAATTAATTATGAATATTGCTAATTCAACAGTAAATACTAAATAAATTTCAGCTGCTTCTAGAAAATGCTGTTAAAAGTCAGGGCAGGTATAAATGGTAGAGAAGGAACTTCCCTTCCTGTCTTTTGTAGGTCTCTTCTTAGGGTAGAAATTCATGGATCAAGGTGGATTGGATCTCCTGCACAAAATGGAAGTCCCTACATGTTGCAGTCTCCAGCTGCAAAGATACTGAAGCTTTGAGGGGGGTTAATTTGTTTTCATCTTCACAAAGAGCTCTAGTAGGTTTTTTTAATCGTCATAACCCTGCCAGTTCTGAGGAATAATAGCAGTTAGTCAGATAGTTATGTCGACATCAACTTAAGGTTTATGCTTGCAAGGTTCATATATTTTTGGTAGCGCTGGCACTAATACAAATGATAGCTCAATAACAGAAAAATAGAACAGTCCCTGAGCCACAGTTCTGATGCTTGAAGCGTCTTTAAACCCTGCACCCAAATGAGAAAGAGATAAAAACAACCTACTCAAAGTGGCTTAGCTTGAAGGAGCATTTTATGTGTTACTTGATGACAAAATAGTGAGGCATTAATGCAGTTTACAGTAAGACACCCCTGAAGTTATCAGTGAGGTTGGTGTGATGCCTGACAGATTTAATGTAAATATTTATAGACTTGGCCTACTAATTATGCCAGTGGAAAAAATGCAGTATTAATGCTGTCACCTCCCCATGTCTCTACCTGCCAGCGTGCTGCTAGCTCGCATAAATATTCTGAAGATAGAAAGTACATCACATAAACAGAAGAGATCATTTAGATTTTTAATAAGGGATGAAGTTATCTCCAGCAGCGTTTTCCAGCCTGTGGTCCACAGACGTATGGGAGGCCTGGGGACTATTCCCAAGGGAAAAAATGACAAGTAAAGAGAGGGTTTTGTAAGGTATGTAGGAATCTCTCTCTGTGAAATGATTACAGGGGTATGCACCACCTTTGTTGAATATTTAGGGATCCACACAGTGAGACAAATTTGAAGCCCGCTGATTTACCGTATTTGCGTAAAGAACTGAGTAATCTCAAAGTGCTGTACTGTCATGTTTTAAATGATTTGACTAATGATCCTGCCAGAGCCAGGCTGCCATAAAAAGTCCTGGACCACAAAGCACTAAAGCATGTGCTTAACTCAAAACACACGGTGATCCACTGAAGTTACTGCCTGTCCCATCCATAACTGGTTTGCTGAATAAAGACCATGGGGAAATTTAAGACAGAAGGCACGGGCTGCTATCATCTTGCAAACAGCTCTGCAGATGCCTGATTGTCTTGTACAACTGAAAATCTAATTATGTGAGTCTGCAGTTCATATTTTTCTGTTTCAGCTTATTTATACCAAGAGACTCTGAAGGTTTCAGGCGCCTTTGGTTTCAGCTGTTACTGGTTGCCAACCCAAAGAGTATTATCATGGCTGTGGCAGCTCGTTGAGGAGACTCTCAGCTGCATGGACAGTTCTTCTGATATGTGATTCACAGGCCTGTGGTTTCTGCTCTGGCACAAACTGACTCGTCACAAGCTGTGCAAATAGATGTGAAATGCTATCACCGGTGGTTGTGTGTGAGTGCTTGCCTTTTGTTTGAAACTCTTGCAAACTGAGGCAGGATGAACATGTGGTTTCATCCTATGCTGTCTTCTGCAAAATAGCATCATAGTCTGGATCTGTCCCCACTGATTTCAGCACGGGGGCTGGTCCAGGCTGCCCACATCGGGCCTGTGGGCAGTACTGCTGACCAATGTGTGGCTCTGTGCAGGAGAAAGGAAGGAGCATTTTGGTAGCAGGGCAAAGTGCAGGTGAGAGCCATGCATGATGTGGCCACAGCAGCTCTCACAAGAGGTTGGAGGGATGAACTGCAGGATTTCCATACGGGCATCCCACGTGGGTTTTGTAAGATCTCACTGCTGATGGGTGAAAGGGAGATCTTGCATTCCTGTGGGTGACTGAGTCCTTGCCGTGGACTGAAGCCACAGCCCGTGGAAGGCAGCAGGCTTCCTCTGCCTTCAGAGAGAGCTGGGTCAGGGCTCTCATTGCTTCTGACCACCACTGCATTTATCCCTTGTAAATACTTCACCTGCCCACCACACCTCTGCAAACCACAGAACAGACTAACCCCGGAGAAGTGGAGTGCATGGTTCGAAAAGGAACATTAGGAGGGAAAAATCTCTCTCTCTCTCTTTAAACTGTCTCTTTTCTATATTGTTACCTTGACAACTCTGCTGCTGTGTTTCATCTTTGGTGGGACTTAGCTGTGGTGGAATAAGGGGGACATCCATGTGCGTTTCCACATCTACTCCAGCTCCACTTCACAGGCACATGCCAGGCACAGGGCATCCCCAGCTGCAGAGCTCACGGTCGCTGCCTTGACCCATGGTGCTGCCTGGAAATGATTACAGATATTAAGAACTGGGACCCGTTCTGATTAAAGGTATAACGTTATATCTTCTATTTCTTTTCCTTAAGCCAACGCCAGAGCGGTGTTAATGCTCTTTAAAGAGAGATGCAAGGTGCTTAAAATATTTGGGGTTATAAGGGTTAGGACAGCTGGAAAGCAGAGAGGGATGAAAGTACTCAAAAATAGTTGTATTATTTTTAGTATAAGCAGATACAGGAGTATGTGTCAAGATTAGGATACAGTTCTGATGTGCTGAATTGAGTCTAAAGATACTAAAAATATGCTTTCTTTTCTCATAGTTTTAGAAGAGACAGAGGAAAAGGTAAGAGGAGAGTAGTGGTGAAGTGAAATTTTAATTCCTGGGCTTCCTTACTTGTTGGGGTTTGGCAAAGCTGGCTGTTAACCTGGGCGCCCATGACCCTCTGCCACTGGCAAAGCACAGGAGGCAGGGCGAGGTGTTATCCATGGGAATGGGATCCCTCCCGCCCCATTTCTCCCTCTCCCGAAGAAAATCTCCACCAACGTAATCCTTTTATTCCTTTTCACCGAAATGGCTGGCTCTAGAGCAGCCAAGGCAAGGCAGGCAGGCTCCGGGGCTGGGTGCGGACGGGGGTGTCTGTGTCTGAATGTGTGCAGGGAGAAGGGGGCTTTTAATGCAAAACACATGTGTTTTCAATTGCTCGCTGGAGCCAGCCCAGTAGCTGTAACTTGGCCTGACAAAGCCTTATTGAAGTACAGACAGTGTGGTTTCAAAGCAGTTAGAAAAAGAACGGGAATGCTGTTCAGGAAATTCTTCAGGCATGGGCAGGGACTTGGCTGCAGTTCTGCTGTTGGAAAATCTGACAGGGGCAGCTCATGAGCACAGGCCAGGCCTCGTGCTGCTCCGAGCACTGAGCTGCATCTTCCCCAGCCTCCTGCACCCTCTGGGCGTTCATCCATCGCCGAGGGAAAGGTAAGAGCTGCCCTGCTCCGTCCCGCCGCGGCCGCGTGGATTTGCCTTCCTTTTGTGCCTCTGCAAAGGGGCTTCTTGCTTTCAGGCTGCAAAAAAAAAGTCAAGAATGGGAAGTTGTGGCATATTTGTGAAGGTTTGGGAGCAGTCTGAGGCGGGGTGGTGGTTTCTGGCTAAATTTGTGTCGATAGTAAAGCTGCAGGCAAAGCAACGCCCGCGCCGTGTCTCTGGCTGAGGGAGCGCCGCACCCAAATAAGCCCCAACTTCTTCATTTTGGGGAGTAAGTATGTGTATAGCCTGAGGCTACTGAAAGGTTGGCTCTGGACCATGTGTCACTCAGAGATTTGGATGAAAAATGTGACTCAAGTCACAGTAAATACATTTATAAGTGCATTGTATTGTAGTTGTTTAATGAGTTGAAAGCATGTTTGTCTGGGGGTTGTTTGCCAATTCCTGGTACAGCGAGCTTGTGAGGAGAGGCAGTAACTCAGTAATAATCATTGCCTTGTGATTTGTCTGCGTATTTTTTTCCTGTATTTTATAAAGCGTGAGCAAACTGCAACAGACAGCACGGTCAGAAGCCACATAGAGCAGATTAGAAGGAAAAACATAAATTTAGGGGCTGTTCTATCTACAACTTCTCTTCCGATTTGCGTTTCTTTCCCCAAATAACTGAAGAAACATTTATGATGAAAAGCTCACTCTCTCTCTTTAGGGACCTGCCAGATTTAGGCAATGTTCTCTCATCCTTTTAGTCGCAGCATTAAAGCTCGTCTTGCCTTTGCAGAGATATCAGCACCTTATATGGCAGGCTTGGGCTCGGGATTCGGGAGCGCGCGTTCGTCAGGGAATGGAGGTGTCAGGAGGAGTCTGCCTCGCGTTGCTTCACAAACTTCCCTGCCTCTGCCTCTGCCTTGGCTTTTCAGAGCAATGTTATTTGATGTGTTGAAAATGCTTTTTAGCTGTGTTTTATGGTGGCGGTGGTTTTTTTCTCCTTTCAACAAGGAATGAATTAGGGGTATTAAATGATACAGTGGGACGCTGCTAAGAATCTCTGACCGGTTCGTGGGAGCAGGCTCACGGTTTGCTTTGCCTGCATCCAGCAGGGCTGCACACACAGGGCTCAAACAGCCACTCATCTTGGCAACCCAAAAATTCAGGGACAAGGGGAGGTTCCCCACCAAAGGGCGACAGATCCAGGATATGGCAGGACCAGAGTTTTCTCCCAGTAAGGCTGCTGAAGAGTGTTAAGTTGGTTTGAGTCAACTTAACTCCACTCTCAAAGTGGAGACTTTTTGGGTTTGGAGTGCAGGAAGGGCATCCTACAGGAGACATGGATGTCCTGTGGCTTCCTGGAGGCTGATGGGGGCAAAGGGAATGAGAGGAAGGACAGAGATGAGCTGTAGAATATGATGAAAATGAAGAGGCTTGATAAGCTCAGAATGTGCTTTGCATAAAATGCACCTGCAATGAAAATGCTCTGTTAAATGAAAGTCTTATGTGATCTGGAACTTTTTGAGCCTTCACAGGCTGCCATCTTACCCTGCAGACTTGGAGCTCTATTGCCTTTCTCAGCAGCTGTTAATTTAGGCAACCAGTCAGCCTATTACCTTGTTCACTGCTAGTTCTAAGCTTATTTAGAAATAAAATAAAGTTCAAGTTCCTGCCTCTGCTCATGCAGCATCCCACCTCCCCAGTCTGATTGTCAATGTTGAAGAGGTAGAGATATGAAGAGGCTGGAATATGTCCATCTTAGCCAGCAGCAGCCAGGGCCATGGGAGTTGGTGTTTCCTCCCTAACTTTGGCAGCTGCTCCTGAACCTCCTCGGTGACCTCTGTGCAGCTCCACCTGGGTCAAGCATCCAAGCTTTGAATCCAGGAGGACCGAAGAATGTGTGCATGTGTGGTCAGAGTAGAGAGAGCCTCTTGATTTTGGAAGCAGATAGATAAGAGAGCCATTAGCACACCCTAATACAGATATCCCATCTCCTGGTCCTTCCCAGCAGCAAACCAGAAAGCGAGTCTGTGCAAAAGAACAAATTGATTAGCACAGAAGGCTCATCATGTGGAGGGAAGATGCAGCAGAACAAGTTTTAACTTGTGAGCAGGATCGCTGCAGAGACTGCACTCTGGATCCTGGCACATGCTCAAGCCCACAGTTCTCCATTTGTGCCGTGCTGGTTGGGTTCCAGCCGTATAAATCCATATTATGATCCTGCTTTGCACATTCCTGCAAGCCATATCTCTTTTCTTGGTGCTGTGGGGTGAGAGCGTGTTGGGGCAGGAGTCTGCAAAGTGTCACCTCCTGTAGCTTGCGTTCTGATTTGAGCTCAGTTGATTATATCCCTCTTGCTGTTCCCACAGCCTCCTGCAGTCACACCTGCTGCTGGCTATTTTGGTGTAGTTCTCGTATTTGTTCATCCTGCTTTGAGACACTCTGGTGGGAAAGAGCTTTTCTAAACTTGGCACCGATGGACAGAGGCTTGTGAGTGCTTCACATCATCTGAGTGGTGCAAAGGAGTGCAGCAAAGCTGGTGTGGTGTTTGCATGCAGTGTGAAGTTATCGCTGCAAGTAGTGGGGCATTTTGTGAAAGACATTCTCTGTTGACTAGCTTGATACATAAAAGGACTCACTGCAGAGACTTTCTTCCTTGCTAGCTTTCCATTTTCTTCTTAATTCTGAAAAAAGTATTGAGACAAGGTGACTATCTGCTAAAAGGTGTAAAATTTAGAAGAGACTGTCATAAATAAGAAAGCAGATGTGTTTCTGTCCTTCTCAGAGAAGAGAAGCAATAGTGACATCACATTGCTCACAGACTCTTGTAGCACAATAAAATACCACTTCTGGCTTAGGAAACACTATTCAGAGATGGAGCTGCCTGTTGCTTAGGTTTGTTCTGACAAACCCTAAACAGAGTTTTACTGTGAGTGCTTCTCGAATGCAGAGAAGGGACAGGACAGTCCCATGTTCAGGTTTTGGTTAAGTCCATCTACTCGAAGCTGTTGGTTTATAAACTGAGGTGCTTGCAGTGCACTTATCCTCAAGCACATTTGTTGTCAAAATGCTGCCAGCCCAAATAGCTGGGGAAATGATGAGAGCTTTCAAGATGTTAGAGGTGGGGAGTAGCCTGGAGCACTGAGGGATCTGAATGAGATGCTTTACCAGGAGATGAATCCCCAAGGTCTCCCCAGCTGCCTGTGCTGAGTCCAACTTCCACAAGATAGGAGAGGGAAGAGAGGTGTTTTCCAGTGGACTGGGCAGAGTATGCCCTGATGGAGTACAGATCAAAAAAACCTCGTTGATGTGCTTATGTTTGCCAGAATCAGGCCAGATGTTTGAATAACACTACATGTGGTGTACCCCACTGATAGAGACTACTCATAAAAGAAAAGAACATTGCTTAGGATGTTTCCTTTTACTTTTTGTCTCTCCAGCCATGTATCACATAGCAGTGATACCCAAGAAATGGACATTGAGTGGTGATGGTGTTCCCAACTCATGGAAGAACTGTTCCCCATATGGAGGGATGGGCACAGTTGACAGAAAAGAGGGACAAGCAGAGAGCAAAGATTTAAAGCTCACTGACACCAATAACAATGACCAATAACAGTCACAGAGGCCACATTCATGGCTTAGATGGTCCTGGAGCAAAGTGCTATGAGATTTAACTATCCCAGCAAGTATTTCATCCCATGGGCTGTTCTCCAGTACTCAGCCCTTGCTGGCCATGTTGCAAGTGAGAAGTCATTTTCCAGAGCCTGATCCTTTTTATGGAGACCCGGGCTGTGGTCTGAGCCACGTGAAGGGCCATAAATCAATTTTGGGTCGTGCTGCTGGGGGATTAAGGGACCTGGGGGTGTCAAACTTGAGAGAGTTTTATGGGGAGCGGAGACGCAAAATGTCTTGTTGATAGATGGCTCAAAACACTCTTCTTCATGCCAGATTTTGTTCTCAGTCACGCTCCAGAAATGTCTGTTCTTTTGAACCTGGTGGATACTGTGCACTTAAAAGACAGAGAAATTAAAGAGGATGAATCTGCAGAGCATTTACAGCTACTGAATACAAGTACAGTGCCTTCCAGTGATATGGCAGAGAGCACCTCTGAAGGTTTTTAGGGCTTTTTTTTCCCCTCATTTCAACCCAAAAGAAAAGGTTTTTGTTTCAGAAAACAAAGAGAAAGAGAAGAGGATGTTGGCGATATGGACACAAAGAGAGGGCAGATATGGGAGATGTAGGTCCGAGACCTCAGGGAATTTGAGCCCCTCTCTCATCTCTGGAAATGTGTTCCCATTGCTGTGCTTCAGGTCAGCCTGGGGTCAGATGCTCCTGGTTTTTCTAATGAGGCTGTTACACCTCAGTTATATGCAGGCAGGCAGGGAGGGGAGATGCTGTATTGGCTGTGCAAGGCTCAGGGCTGTTCCTGCTGCAACGAGCTGATTCCATGAGCTCCAGGACATTTCCAGCAGCAAATTTCAAGAGGCCCCGTAAGACAGAAGCTGCCTTCCCAGACTGCATCCTCTTTCAGCTTGAAATTGTTCTATTACTAAACATACATCGTTCAAGTGCTGATCAAAGAACCCCCCATGGCAGAAAAACATTATTGATTTCTTATGTAATACCTCACCCTACTCATTGAGCCTACAAAGGCAGTGTGGACAGGGAATGTTATAGTGCCAGTGTTCGTGTGGGAAAGGTGTTAATTCAGCCCTGTGCATGTAAAACACTTTTCTGCTGAGGAATTGTTAATGTGGGTTGCACACCCTGAGTGAGGAACTTGCTACCAGGGCAGAAGGACGTGGTGGAAGGAGGGAGAGAGGCATGGAGCAAAGATTTGCCCTAACTGGTGAGGTCTGGCGTGAATTTTGGAAGCTCAGAGCCAGTTTTTCTTTCTGGTGCCTTTCAGCTGAGCCTGGTTTCAGCTCTGCTGAAGGAAAAGTGCTGAAGCTTCTTTGCAGAAGCACTCTGTGAGCAGCCTGTGCTGATCAGCGGGAGGGGTGACAGGGCTCTTCCAGTGGTCTTAAAAAAACAAATACACCTTTCTTGTGATAGGCCATGTCTCTGAGGTGTGCTAAAGGAAAAGGATGAATAGCTTTTCTAGGTGGACTGGATTTTGTCTCGGGCCCTGTTTGCAGTGTCAAACCACGACAGCTGTATATAAGGACTCTGTGTGCAGCTCTTGTGCAGAAACTTGTTACACCTTTTTTTCTTTTTATGCAGTACTGAGAATTCCTTGGAGAAATACCCAAGTTCCAGGCTATACTTCTGTAGTCACGGTCATGTTATCTGTGGCTAAATTGCAAAGATTTAGCTGCTGCATTTTTTTCTGTTGTAGGTGGGATTGTCCATGCATTGGTGGCGACCCAGTGCTGTGCAATTGTGTCTTTAAGCCCTCTCAGATCAGGCAGACACTTTAAAGTTTGACCTTTGGAAGCCATGCTTCTTTTCCAGTTTATGTATTTGTTTCAGTATTATATTCTCTCCGCTGTTATAGAATTAAGTGTGATGTTCCTAATATTTTACTGAAGAAGAAGTGAAAAATCCTATTAAGCAGCAGCAGCCTTTCCCCTTAGTTCAGTAATTGAAAGGGGGAAGGTGTCGCCAGCAAGTGCAGCCACTGGATGTTCTTTCATAGCAGTACCTTTTTTTTCTGATGCCTTAATTCTTTTTAATGTTTGAGTCAGGAGAAGTTGCCAAAATGTAAATTATGACTAGCATACTTCTCCCTCCCACACAGTACAGATTATTGATAGTGGATATAGCTGGTTCCACGTGTAGTTGCCTTGCAGACCTTCTTATTGTGCTCATTTAACACACCTCAGCATTCTGTGTCCATCATTCTGTCTTCTCTTCCTGGAGAACTACAGACATGAGCAATTTTTTTCGTATTATTTACAGTTTGGGGGGAAACACTAGCTGGAAACCATCTATTGCTTAAGTGTGGCTCTGTGAGATTTTGTATAGAAAGAACGTGATTATCTACAATTGCCACGTTATTTTCTTGACCTGAATTTATACTGTATTACTGAGTCTTGCTTCTCACACATGTTGTAGTACTTTAGTTGCTCTATCTCTGTTAGGGCAGCTGTGAGTTGAATATTTTATCAGAACTAGAGAAATTCTCAAAACCAGGCTACTATATGGATGCAAGTTGCTCTTTGTGGTTGTGTTCTGTTGCTATAAATTCTTTTGATGTTTGTAAAGTTTTGCCCCAGCTGGATATGCTATTTTCTCCATCCTAGAAATTGCAAGTAAAGAAAAAAAGCAGTGAGAGCAGCAAAGAGATATAGTGAATAAACAAGTTTTGCAATAAAAGGGTATTTTTAGCTGGGTATTTCATATTGTTTCTCCTTGGTCAAACTTATTCCATGGTTTGAGAGGGTTAGCAATGCAATTTATTCATTTTCTCCAAGGGAGAGGCTGCATTTAATATGTACTCTCCAGGATACCCTGTTAAAATATTAGGCAATAAAATCCTTGACTGTACAGTAGCTGTGGTTATAATTTCCCTCAGGTAGTGGAAACTCTGTAATTTATTGTTGTTCAGATTTTCCCTTTGTAGAGATTGGCGTGGTTGTAGCAGTGTAAAAAGGTGTGCTCTGCTCCAGGTCCGTGTGTTTGTTGGTGACCCAGCTCCCCTCCCTGACGAGCATCTCGTTCCTGCCACTGCTCCACTCCAGACTTGCAGATCACACTCCCACAGGGGAGCTCACACTGTTCCCTCCTGGGATGGAAGTTTTGTAATTCTCTGCGTACAAACATCGGTGCCAGCAACCCTGAGGAAGACACTTGTGGTGTTGAATCAGTAGTGCGAGAACATGTTTGGTGGCTTCTTATCTGTCTAGAGTCTCAAATGCAAAACATTCAGCAAACTCTGTGTTACTACAGATGATCTCCTCAGTCTGTGCGTCAAAATAGGCTGAAAATGTAAGAAACCGATCCCTGGGGAAGCCCGTGAAAGTGGCTTTCCTCAACCTGAATATGAAGGGTGAGAACATGAATACTTTCATTCCTGTGGCAGCAAATACCTCCAAGATCTCCTCTTTTCCTTCCTCCCTTCCTTCCTCCCTTCCTTCCTCCCTTCCT